>NAJO01000001.1:600000-806922 GCA_002077065.1 Cryoendolithus antarcticus | reverse complement strand
GGCGACTGCTGATGGGTGGTACCCATCATTCAAATCGCTGAAAGACGGCAGCGATTTTCGAACAACGGCCACGACGTGGAGCTGCATCGTACTGCTCTTGACTGCCAGCGACGGCGACGGCGGCAGCGACCTCCACGCGCGCCGCGCAGCACGTCAAACGCAACACGGCGGGCACCAGTCACAGCCACCACAACCATCAAAGCTAAAAGCAACAGCGGACTCGCCAGGTGCTTCTCCACCGCCCAGCCCTCAAGCCGACGCAATGATGAAAAAGAGGTAAATCAGCGCATATATGGCAAGTAGCACATAAATGGCATTGGGTAAATTAAAAGCAACGCTGGAACGCAGCAACGCAGCAACCTGGCGAAAGCCATTGGTGCTCAGATAGATGGTGGTGTAGATGGCAGTGAATGGCGAGGCAAGTAAGGAGGGAGGAAATTGGAAAGGAAAGGGTTTTTGGGGCTGCGGTGGGGCAGCAGAAGGGGGTTTGGCTGTGGCTGGCGCGAAACCTGTGCTGGAGTACAACAGATGTCGTTGAGCAAGTTTGGTTGTTTGGCGCAGTCGGAGGGGCGTGTATGTGCTGATCATGGAGGGGCGCAGTGGAGCCTGATTCCATAAGCAGCCAGGATAAAATCGATATGAGGAAGTGGATTAGCGCTTTGCGATGGCAGTGATCTGTCGTTGTGAAGAGGTTCAGTGCGGTCTCGTTGTTTACAGTCTGGGAGTGGTCCCACCGTCGTTGGCAGTCCTCCATCGGGGTGGGCATCGTGGGCTGGTGCACGTACGCCGCGAGTCGTTGAACCACGCTGTGTACACAGTGGCGTAATAAGTAGTTTCTAGGCATTGAAGCACAGACACGCAGCAAGAAAACCTCACCTACTGTCCGCTTCATCTCTCCGGTATGCAAGGCTTGACAATGATCGGCATGCAAGTAGTACACACATTACCTAGCTTTTGCTACTATACACACCTCGCGATCTTCTCTTCAGATTCCTCATTCCCAATGCATCTCTTCCCTAGAACGCGAACACAGCCAGCCCGGCTGCCACAACAACGCTGCCAAAGCTAACTGCAATGCTTCCAGCGCCACTCGAGCTCGAGGTTGGCGCAGGAGCCGCAGACGTAGCAGATGCAGCGGCTGCGGTGCTGCTTGACTTCGACGCAGTGCGTGTCGCGCTCGTGTAGAGCGAGGTAGGGACGGTCATCGAGCCGGTGGGTGCAATGACGGTGGTGTTGCCAGCTGGGTAGCCGGAGAGGACGCCAGTACCGTAAGGCTTGACGGTTGTCGTAGTCACGGTTGCGTTGCTGGGAACGGTGGCGGAGATCGACATGGATGCGCTGGAGGACGAGGCTGAAGAGGACTCGGTGGCAGTCGCGGTGGTGTAGTCGGACGGGCCCCATGCGGTGCCGGTGGCGGTGGCTGCCCAGGATGAGTAGCCGGCAGGGCGCTCGTGGTACTCGTCGTTGGAGATGCCGAACCGAGTGGTGTACTGTCGTGTATGTTAGTGGTGCTCACTTGAAATGTATCAAATCTTGACATACCTGGTACTGTCCAGTCGCATCATCAATCAACTGAATGCCGTAGCCAGTAGTGCCGGGCTCGAGATCAGTCTTCGGGTCCCAAACGTAGGAGCCGGAGTTCTTGATCTTCTCGGCAAGGGAGTAGACGAGCTTGAGGTCGGTCGCCGTGCCCTTGAGGAGGATCAAGGAAACGGTACCATCGGTCGTGGGCTTCCAGGTGATAGTGAAGTTCTCGCCAACGGGCACGATGGAGTTCAAGCCGGGCTGACTGATCGGATTGCCCTCTGGCGCATCGCCAGTGGGCTTCGTGTAAGCCGAGGCAAAGGCAAGGCCAGCGGCGAAGACGGTGAGGATGTTTTTGATAGACATTTTGGTGATGGTGCGTAGATTATATGGTGAGTTTGCTAAGGTTAGGAATGCGACTGGTCGACAAGAAAGACTGGATTAACGAATGTATGGAGTGAGTGCTGTCTCTAGAACTGAAACGAGTGACTGAGAACGAATTGTCTCGTGGTGTAGCGGATGTAGCGGTATCGACAGCAAAGGAATGAGGCGGACTCGGGCACTTCCACCTACTTGTACAGACGCTCATACCAATGCCGGGACACTACAGGGGCTCGCCTACTCTGCGGCGCGGTAACATCGTGCTCTTGCGCCATCCGCCGGCTTTGACCAGACTTTTCAGTAGCCCTCCAGCGCCAGGCTACTTTGGATGCGGATGAAGTCGAGGAGACCAGTCAGAGTGCGACGTTGGTCCGGTTTAAGATTGCATTCGGAGCTTTGATCATGATCCGTGCTCGTATCCAGCAGATTGCCTTCCTGACCGTCGGGTGCTACTCGATAAAGCCACGCATGTTCATGATCAACCAGGAAATGCGTACTCCGATGTCTGGAGCAAGTGATTGTGACTGTGGCAGTGGGTGCAAAGCTCTGAATACGTCGACAAACCAAGGTCCAGGTATTGCACAGCGTCAAGGCTCCGACCTTTCCCGATCAAACGCCGTTCAGACAGATCGATCAACACACCTTCGACTTTTCCATCTACTGGCCGACAGTGTGTACTACCACGCCATCGCCATCACTGAAGCATACAAGCATATGATATCGAGTTGGTGACCACCATGGGCTCTCGGAACGCACTGCCTGATGAATGGACCGGCCTGTGCTCAAATATATGGCGAGAGACAGTGGCTGGGGACTCCTAACGGGCACCGTTCCGGTGTCAGGATGTTTGGCATCATTTGATGAAGTCGAGCCAGTAATACTATGGATGTCATGGCATGTCAAGTCGCACCGTTCACGGAAGCTGTCTGCCAGGAACATGCGAGCGAAGTGAGTGTATGGAGGTTTCGATTGTACTCCAGCTTTCTTGCATTCCCCAACTCCTTCGCTAGCACATACCTTCGGCGTCCCAGTCTCTACAACATCCGCTGCAGACCCTGCTCTGACCCTTGAGGAACGAACACCAGCCTTTGGCAACGACCGAGATTCACCTTAGCAGTGCTGAGGACGCTCGAGTGGCGATTATGCGTTTCTCGACCACGTCAGGAACGCAGGTACTGCATCGCCAGCTCAACTCAAGACTGAACGCCTGCGACCTCGTGGGGTTGGTCGGGGTCCTCGCAAGGTACATGTATACGTCCCCATGATTTCGCCGTCTCTGTGAAGTCACATCTTACGCGGCCTGCGCGCTGATTGGCGAAAAACGTTGAGATGCGCGCATGGGAGGAGTCAAGTCCGTGGATGGCGGCAAATGTAGTCCATTGACGAAAAGCAACTGATAAGACCACTACAACTCTTCCGTAACTTTGCTGAAAACATTGGCTGAAAACATTGGAGAGTCCCGTCGAAGAAAGTATTGCACGAAGACGTTATGTCATTTGACACATAAATTGTACATTTTCCGATCCATCATTCAGTCCAACAAGGCGCAGTGCCGGTCCAGCAGCGAGGGTATCATCGTCTCTTCTCTCTTCATCCATACAAGTACAACACCATCCTGTGTTGCGCAACTGACTTTTCATCATGTCGTAAACGATCGTTAGTGGTACACGAGCAGCCGTTGGGACCCTCGAACAAAAAACAACATCGAAGGGAATGGGAGCAAAACAGCATCAAGCTGCATGCTCAACCACAAACGCCATAGTCTGGAAGACAATGTCAGCAACCATTCACAATGCATCGGTAACGCCGCAGCGGACAACTTACTGATTGACCCAAGGTTGACCAAACCCTCACGGATGAGATCCTGGAAATGCCACTCTGGAGCGCCCTCATTCTTCCATGTCCAGAAGATCCACCCATCAGCCTTCTCGAAGGCGACAATTTGCGCCTCAATGAAGCGCTTGATGTTCTGTTTATCGGCATCGCCTAGGTCGGCGACTGAGCCGGAGTACTTGCCGTTGCAAGAGCCGATGTAGGAGGAGCCACCAGCCTTGTTGTAGGTACCGTCATAGCGGGCGCCGATGCCACGGCCGTTAAGCCACTGGAAGGGATGTTAGTATGGAGATGAGTAGGTGTGGGCAAGGAAGACACTGACCTTGGCGCAATCTGTCTGCGCACCAGACCACTCGCCAGCGATGGTCCACTTGTTGTTCGATGCCATTTGGGAGCCAAAGCCACAGGCAGTGCTCACGTGGCCGTCGATGCTGAGCTGCAACGCACCGGAGTCGAAGACCTCATAGTGATGCGTGTCGAGGAGCAGGTTGCCCATACCGGAGCCCCAGTCGTTCCACGAGGTCACACCCTCGAAGGCATCATGGAAGGTGACAGCGACGTTGGAATCCTTCAGGTCGCCCCAGCCATCCATGTAGAACTGGCGCACGGTGGCCATATTCAAAGCGGGACCGAGCGGCTCGTTCACGAGCTCGATGGCGGAGACGGAGGGCTTGTTCGCGAAGTCGTCGCGGATCTTGTTCAGGGCCTTGCGGGTGAGGTCGATGGAGTCGCCTTCTGTCCAATGGACTTCGCCGAGCTGGCCCGAATTGTCAAAGCCATTCTGCGAGCGAGGAGCGCCATGCAAGTCGAGCATGAGCTGGATGCCATGGGCTTCTGCCCACCCGACGGCCTTGCCTACATAGTCGTATGCGCCGTACACGTAAGGAGCGCCGTACCCGCCAATGACCGACCAGTAGCCGATGGGAAGACGAGCGAAGTTTAGACCTGCGGACTTCATCTCGGCGAAATCGTCCTCGGTGATCCAGGTGTTCCAATGATCACGGAGACGATCTGTGTCCCAACCGTACTGTGCACCGTATGTGTACTCTGGGAGATTGTCAGCTCGAATGCTTTGCGACTGGAATTGGCTGTCAAACATACCATCAACTACATTGTCTGGCGTGGCTTCGAAAATGCTCGGTGTTATCCAAGGCTCGAGCACTAGCCATCCTCCCAGATTCACTCCTCGGACCTTTTCTGACCCGAAGCCAAACTTGAGATCTCTTCGCACCTTTGACATGACGCCTGCTGGTGCCGCGTTGCTGAGAGAGGAGAGCAGTGCTGCTGCTGCCACCGCCGAGGTGGCAAGTGTTGATGTGAAAACCATGGTGAATCAATCACCGGAGAGTATGCTGATTATTGTTGTTACAAGCAGGCCATTCACGAGAGGAAGAGCCGTGCGTGTGTTGATCGCAGGAGAGCAAGATGTCTTACTGGAAGTAGATTGCGCTCACGAACGTGGAACTCCACTTACCTTTGTAGTGATCAACATATTGCAAGCAACCTGCACATCATCATCGCCCATGCGCCATTAGCCGATCAACTACATCAGCGGTATGCTAGCACAGCTGGTTATTCCCCGCCAAGACGACCTAGCAGCCAAGCAGCCTCGCTCCGTCCAGCTACTGTAACAGCTTGTGACCGACATTCGCGCCCCGCAACCTGGCGAACATACTGCTCTGAGCAGTGCCCGCTGTAGATCCTCAAACCACCAGCGCATTACGTCGGGCCATAGCCGTCAGCTGCTCGAGCTTTGCTAGGCACGAGACAAAAAGAAACAGCTAGCAGCCCGACAGCAATGGATGCAGGGCCTCAAGGATGACCGCTGTGGCGCTCTCGAGCCTTCAAGGCACGAGCGATTCATTGGAGTGTTTGAAGATGCAGGGCTTGGACCCTACAGCGTCGCTGCGGTGAGCGGCTGACTCGGAGCAGAGATGCGACGTCAAGTCAGCTGGAGGGAATCCGGGTAAACTCTCGATGGAGAAAGATGCAACATGGGCCGGATCGGCCTTGGGCAAGTGGATTCGCGCGGCTTGCAGATTGTGTTTGTGCTGGTCACGAGAGCGTGTGGTTTGGACGATCTCTTCGCTGGACCGACGTCACCGCATGGCTTCCCCACACGAAGCACTTTCCCATTCCGTGTGGTCGGGATTGCTGATGGCCATGTGTTGTGTGCTACGACGGCATATTCGTGGGCGCAGTCTGTTCGACACATCGGTCATACTCTTCATTGACCGGATGAACGATTATGTTAATTGAAGGTATCTCACAGCTGCAAATGGTGCGCCACAGCGATGGAGTCATCGTGCTGCAGTCGGAACAGCCGAATAGACTTCGCGACCTGCTGGCAACCTTCTCCGCAATTCTGCCAACCTTCTATTGCCGAACTATGGCCTTCTTTCCGGCAGCCAATCGCCATGTAGCATCCAACATAGCTATATCGCCGAGGTCGCCCGTCAGCTATAGCAATGTCGTCAGACAAGGAATGGAATTCCGCTGCCATTATGCAAGTCATAGCTTCGCAGGGACACAAGTCCGATAAGATGACAGTGTTACATCGGTGCATCTACGGGCGACGTCGCGAGCACGTTTTGCGATGGTCGTTCGCTCGATGACGCTTCGCTTGTTGACAGAAGCATTGCTGAGACAGGACAACATGTATATACCCTACAGCATACGATCCAACAATCGGGCCATCAGCTCTCAAGCCCAGCGACCGTCGGATCCCAAGCACAAGGTTCATACGCCCCAGTCTCGAGACTCTTCATGTCCTCCGCATCCAACTCGAAATCGTACAGCTCCTTGTTCTCTTCAATCCTCGACGGCGTAACGCTCTTGGGAAGAATCACAAAGCCCTTCTGCAATCCCCAGCGCAGCAGAATCTGAGTTGGCGCTTTGCCGTGCTTCTTCACCAGCGGCTTCAGCAGAGGATCGTCGTTGCGTGTAGCTCGCACCAGAGGCGAGTAGGCTTCGAGTACAACGTCGCGCTCTTTGCACCACTTCACGATGTCGGGTCTCGCGAGCCAGGGGTGCAGCTCGATCTGGTTCACGCTGAGTAGACCCGCTTCCTTTTCTGATTTCTGTTCCTGCGTCATAGTCAGCATCTTGTCTTCCTCTTGGTTGCCATGCTTGAGAGCTCACCTTCTGCCACTTCTCCAGCTCCTCCAGATGGTTCACCCCGTAATTACTGACTCCGATACTGCGCACCTTGCCAGCATCGACCGCCTCAACTAACGCCTTCCATGCTCCCAAGCGCCCTTCCTTACCACCATACGGTGCGTGCAGCAGATACAGATCGATGTAGTCCAACCCGGTGACTTCTAGACTCTTGTCTACGCACTTCTTGGCTGCGTCGTAGGAGATGTCCTTAGGCGGTACCTTGGAGGTGAAGAAAAGCTCGGAGCGTGGGATACCAGCCGCTAGCATGCCCGCGGCGGAAGGCTGCTCGTTGCGGTAGACGGTCGCGGAGTCGACATGGCGGTAGCCGGACTTGATGGCGTGGGTCGTCACTGATTGGGCTTCGGCGGCTGGTGTTTGGTAGCTACATAGCCAGTGTAAGAATTGGGTTCATGACGAGAAGAAGATTGCTGGAGGGCAGCTCACACGCCGTAGCCTAGCACTGGAATGTCATAGCCAGACTTCAGCCGTAAAGTGGACGTAATGGAGAGCTTTGACATTGTTGCGGTAGTGAGATGGCGAGAGGCGACTTTCGTGATCGAGACACTCTGCATGCCAGTGAAGGCAAGACACGAAACTTGTTTTTGCTCAAACTATGACAATGACTCCAGAAGCAAGCAGGTGGTGAGACGACCGCTTGATATACCTCTCGCACCTTCTCGGAGTTTGTCAGCGATGTCCGTCGGCCGAGAGGCCTTAATAATGACCACCGCTGCAATTGAATCTGCCTAACCTCAGACACCTCACGATCGGGTGCAAACAGGCATCGAGCTCCATTGTCATGCTGCATTGGTAACGTTAAGTAAGTGTCTTTGCTTTCATATGATCTTTACTTTCGTAACTTGACGTCACTTCACTTCACTCGTGGCGCACCTTCCACTGCAGAATATATGCTTGCTTCATGCACATTTGCACCTGAGCCTCGTACAGGGTCATCTAAGCTTGTTCGGCTACTATACTACCAGTCCTTTCACGATGCGCCTCATACGCCAATCCATCGAGAAGAAAACGGGGGAAGGGAGATGCACCATGTCGCCAGAGGAGCCGGAGGATATGTGGCATGCGTATAATCTGATACGAGAGGGTGATACTCTCCGAGCCACCGCAGTGCGCAAAGTAGCCACCGAGTCACTCTCCGGAAGCACAAGCACCCACCGCGTGCGCACGACACTCACGATCACGGTCACCAAGCTGGACTTTGATTCACATGCATCCCAACTGCACGTGTCCGGCCGTGTGTCCGAAGAGAACAAGCACGTGAAACTCGGATCCTTCCATACCCTCGATCTGGAGTTGAATAGGGAGTTTACTCTCGAGAAAGCGGGTGGATGGGATTCCGTGGCACTGGATACACTCAAGGAGAGTATCAATGAAGATGCCAAGGCGCAGATGTGGGCTGTGCTCTTAAACGAGGGATTGGCGAATATATGTCTCGTGACATCACACCAGACGATATTGCGTCAGCAGATCGAGACTAATATGCCGAAGAAGCGCCCTGGGAGCACGGATCACGATACGAAGCTTAAGAAGTTCTATCAGCGCGTGTACGACTCGCTACTACGACAAATTGACCTAGCAGATGCGAAGCCAATCCTACTGGCGAGCCCTGGATTCACGGCATCCGAGTTTCAGAAATTCTTCAAGGCCAAGGCAGAGGGTGATAAGAAGCTTAAACCTTTGCTAGTGAAGATCACTATAGCACATGCTGCGTCTGCGCACGTGCATGCACTGGCCGAAGTCCTGAAGTCACAAGGCGTGACCAAATCCGTCACCGATGCGCGCTTCTCGGCGGAATCGCAGTACATGGACACGTTCCTCGAGATGCTTCGAAAGGACGATCCTAAGGCGTGGTATGGACCCAAGGAGGTCGAAGCTGCTGCAGAACAGGGAGCGATTGGCAAAGGTGGAGGCGTATTGTTGATATCGAACTCTTTGTTCCGAAGTCAGGAGATCAAAGTGAGGAAGCGGTGGGTGAAGCTGGTGGACTCGGTGAAGGAGGCGGGCGGCGATGTGAAGATACTGAGCAGCATGCATGAGAGCGGGAAGAAATTGGAGGACTTAAGTGGCGTTGCGGCTATCTTGACCTACCCGATCAAGGATCTGGACGAGTTGGTTGAGGGTGTGCAAGGGTAGCTGTACTGACGAGTTATGATCATGAGATATCCGTGAGAGGCTGGAATTTGACCAAGCGTTGCGGCATTAGCATTGAGATACCCATGCGATGTATGTAGTATGAATTTTACGGGCAGTCCTTGAGCTCAACCACTACCCTGCAGCGCCACGCACTCGATCTCGACTGGCACGCCCTTGGGTAGCTCCTTCACAGCCACACAGCTCCTCGCGGGCTTCTGCTTGAAGTACTCACCGTACACTCCATTCATCTCAGCAAAATTATCCATGGTCGTGATGAACACCGTGGTCTATGATGCCGTTAGCACCTGCTGTGACATATTCTCGAGCGTGAAGCTACGTGTGACTGTCAGCTGACACTTACCTTAACGACTCGATGAATGCCACTCCCAGCATCCTCGAGGATGTTCTTGAGCGCTTCGCAGCAAGCCTTAGTCTTATCTGCGATGCTGCCCTCGACAAGATTGCCTTGGGCATCTGTGGGGATCTGGCCAGAGACGAAGATCTGGCCCGCAGCTGCTATGGCTTGGCTCTGCCCTCACGTCAGCGCATGGCTCCAGTGAGTCGAAGACTAGAATGGGAGATGCGACAGCGCTAGTACTTACGTAGGGTGCGACGGCTGGTGATAGGAGTCAGCATCTATAAGAGGAAACGGTAGTATCAAACGGTAGTATCAGCGAGTCACCTACGTTGAGCAGCACGTTGGCTGGAGATATGCTTGATGTCGCTCATTTTGCGGATCTGGTGTAAATTGGAGTGGGTGAGGTTACTGGCTGATGCGAAGCGTTCTGTCTTCTGAGTAGTACTACGTGAAGTGAAGGAGATTCGTACTACGGTTGGTATGAGTCTTGAGGGTAGTGCGCGATTCATTGGGGTCCAATGCCTGTGTTTACGAGAAGTCGTGCCGATTGAAGCCGAAGTCGGACGTGACGTGAAAGGGACGAAAAGTGGGGCTTGGGAAGCAACGCGAACAAGGATGTGTATGTTCAACTGGGATGTCTATACGTGTCTTTACATATTCGAAAGTAATGGTGCCTGAGTGATACCGCTTCCCGTCCGTCCAGGCCGTGATCCCAATGCAACAAGTACAAGCAAACATCCGCCATATCCCAGAAGCGAGCGGCAGGGGGTATCATCAGAAAGCAGTGTCGTCAATTCCCATATCTGTACAAGTCGCCTCCAGCACCAAGTGTGCTCAACGAAGATGAACACGTGTCGTGCAAACCGCCTCTCATGGGAGCGGCTGCCATGCATATGCAAAGTGTACTGGCGCGTCGACTGTGCTCGAGTACTGTGCGGTCGTCACCGGCCGCACGGCGGAGGGTGCGAGATACTCCAACTCCTGCCACTTTCGTGCACAGCTACGAGCAGGCCATCGCTCGGTGAGTCCGAAGTCGAGCATCTGAGGTGATAGTTAGTAACTTGCGGTGGTCATGTCCGACTGGTGACGACAACATACCTTCGTCCCAATGATGTCCCACTTGAACTTCTCCCAGTACTCGTACGCCATCTTCAGCGCTCTCGCATCTCTCTCCTCCCACACCCTGAACTTCTCTCGCAACCGCTTGTACCGCATCTGCAGTGCCGCGACTTGAAACGGCTTTCCTCTGTCGGTGTGGAAGCGTGAGGCGATGTCCTTCCATGGCAAGGACTCTGTCTCTTTGAGTTGGAGGAGGAATCGGTCATCTTCAGACATATCGGCTGAGGAGGCTACTGAGGATGTTCGTTTTCGGCGCTTGGAAGACGTAGGAAGTGCGTCAGGTGTCGTAGGGCCGGATGTGTCATCAGGGTTGAAGCTGCGTTTGTTATTGATGTTCAATGTCGTGGCGTTCAGCGTTGATGGATTGGGCGCGATGCTAGCGTATGGCCGGCGCGGTTGAGGTTGCTGGAGCTCTGGAGGCGAGGAAGTGGTGTACTCGGGACTTTCGTTTGGGTATTGGAAGACCGATGGTGGGAAGGTGGAGGTCACTGGTGTTGGCATTGTGGCTGCATTTGTGTACTCGATGCCGAGACCTGTGGAGGAGGGGGTCCATGCTATGTTGTCTGGTGAAGGTCCGAATGTGCTCGGACTGCTTCTCGGCCGGCCAGGAGCATTGGAACTGTGCGCTTGCTGTTGGAAGTAACCCGATTGTACTTGTTCGGCATTGCTGGGAACAGTGCCGTGTGGTATGGGTGCTTGTCTGTATAGTGGCCATGGAGAGGTCTCAATCGTTGATGTGGGGAATGGGGTGAGATAGTTGTTTTGGTCGAAAGGGAACTGTAAGATGGAGTCAGCGATGTGGTCAGATCCGTCGTCGAATGTGACAATACTGACAGTACTCGGAGTATACCAGTCAGTACCAACGACGCCGTTAACAATATCCCCACACATCTGATCGGGCGTTGGCACCGTGGCGTAAACTTGATTAGGCGACATCGCTATGAAGATGACAATGACAACGAGCCAAGGAGATAGGAAAGAGTGATGTTGGTGGCGGCCACCATTCGAGCGGGAGGAAGTGACGAGGAGATCTGACGATGATATTGTTATTGCCCTTGTTGTAAGATGTAGGCTGACCAAAGAGATAGCAAGCAGATGTCGCAATACCCTTCCAACACTCACTGCCAGGCACAGTCTAGATGGATCAATAGCAGCGGACGGGGGCCTTCGAATGCGGCACTGAGGCAGGACATGTTGGTCCTATGTAGGATCTGCTCGAAACCCGTCAAAGCTCATGCTGCGCAGTGCTAGCAATAGCAGCTATTCGCATGCGTGAAGTGCTCTACTTTCGCAGTGCACGGGGCATCATGCACGAAGGCTTAGCATATGAAGTGTAAAGTAGGCTGTAAGGTAGAAGGATGTATTTTGGGGCGCTGCCGACCCGTTACAAAGGGCAGAGCCGCACCGACGCGCATGGGGAGGATGATTAGAGTGAGCATCTGTGCGTGGGAAATTGGTACCAAGAGGCGTAAGATGAGATCTCCATTCGTTCGCTTAGGGCTGAGGGCGATGCCTCTCATATTATCGGGTCTAGCGTGATGTAAGATAGCCGCCGCGGCTTGCATGAAGCCTGCTCGCGCGTTGCTAATGGGGCGGGTGTGGCAGACTGCATGGCCCGGACTGATGTGGCATGCCCTGCAAGAACCGTTTTAGTATGTTGCTAGTGTGGTGGAGACGTGGAGTCGGCGAATAAATATCGATGGTAGCACAGGCTTCGGCTCCTGCGAAGGTCGAGCCGTTGTGTATTGCGGGAAACTCCGCGACTGCATATGCATGGAAGTTCTGCCGTCTGACCACGACCGCGTAATACATCGCTGACGATATGCTCGCCAAGATCTCTGCGCGGCTGTGGTATGGTGCCCCATCTCTCCTGTAATCTCGCTCTTGCTGTGGCTCGCTCTAACACACTGCGCAGTCCGAGATATCGAGACCTCGCCCAGAGAATTCAGCCACCTCACAGCGCCTACATCCTTATGCACTGCCCTGTAGACATTATACTTCGAATGACGACCGCGCCTGGCTTGGTTCAAACTACAGGCGCAGCGGCAATTCTGAAACGCGCCATAACAATTCCCCAGAGGCGAGCAATGCTGTCGAGGTCTGGTTGCACAGATCCCAGTCACGTCGCGTGGGATATCGCCCCGGCAGATCTATTTTTACCTCGCAGGAGCAATAGAGATGGAAATGTCCCCAAATAGGTACTTAGACCTGCTCATCTTCCGATCTCTGGCTTGGGAAAAATTGGTCTCGACTCCCAATACAGAGGAGAACTCTAGCTAATCTGCAAGCTATTTTAGTCGTCTTTCTTTGGCGTCTGGATGTTTCATATCGACGGAGAACAATTTCCTTTCTGCGAGGCTGGTATGATGCGATTTTCTCCTCGCCCAGATCAGGCGTAGGATGTCGCAGCGGTGCTCTCCGAGACAGATGTTGCGACGCAAATCATCAGGGATTGTTACACCCTGCGCCTGAAGCCTGTTCAAGAACTTGACAGAAGCGCAACACTGGAAGCGATGCTCGCCCAACTGAGAATAGTCTGGGCAAGTCTGGAGATCATTATGGACTCGCTGACGAGGACCGTGTTACAGTCATTATGACCACCGCGACATCTCCCCCCACACGGGAAGCAACGTCGTCTACGCCGAGAGACCGGCACTCATTGATCTCTCACTGGTGTGGTGATGGAACTCACTGCAGTCGCGGGCAATGCGACGACGGCGCATGCACCGCGATGCTCTCCACGGAGCGGAGGCAATGTGCACAGCTCACGCGAAACCACGATTACTTCCCTGTCGCCATTCTGACGTGGCTTATCGTTTATTACGTGCAGCATACTACTGTAGGATCAAGGAGCTACATGTATGTGTTTCTTCATCAGATTCTGAGTGGAGTGTACATCCTCGGATCTGACGAAGCGGGGCGGTAGTAGAAGCTCGTACCTAAGTACCAACACAACATGTTGCACCACACCCAGCTAGGTATCTGAATATCAACGCTCTAAAAATCGCACCCGCAGCTTTACATTCCTACACTGTCTAATTCAGATCATCCAGCTCACGCTATCTCCGTCTCAACTTCCCATTCCACCGCATCATAATGACTTCCCCAAAATCCCCAGCCTACATCGTCGGCGTTGGCCTCACACCCTTCATCAAGCCGCGACGATCACGAGAGTATCCCGAACTTGGTTTCGAAGCCGGTGTCAAGGCGCTCCTAGATGCAGGCCTGAACTACGATGATGTGAACCAAGGCGTTGCTTGCTACTGTTATGGCGACACGACCAGCGGACAGCGAATCTTCTATCAATTCGGCATGACGGGAATTCCGGTGTGGAACACTAACAATGCTTGTGCTACAGGAAGCACTGGTAAGCATTCTTTAACCTCTCCGCGGCATGCGACCTGCCCTGGTAACTTCTCTGACAAGTTATACAGGACTACACATGGCTCGAACGCTTGTAGGGAGCGGTGCAGCGGACGTCGTACTAGTCATCGGCTTCGAGCAGATGAGTCCAGGCAGTATCAAGAGTGTCTGGAGCGATCGACCTAGTCCGATGGGCCTGAGTACGGCGCTCATGGAGGAGACTCGAGGAAAGCACGGCAGTCCTCGCAATGCGCAGTACTTCGCTAACGCAGGGAGGGAGTACATGGAGAAGTGTGACCTTGCCATCTACATCCGGGAGCTCAAGCACTGACATTCCCGCAGATATGGAGCAAAAGCAGAAGACTTCGCTGAAATCGCGCGCATCTCTCATGAGCACTCGCAACGAAACCCATACGCCCAATTTCGGCAGAAGTACAGTCTCAAAGAGATCATGGACTCTCCTATGATCCACGCGCCCCTTACGAAGTTGCAATGCAGTCCAACATCCGACGGCGCAGGTGCAGCTGTGATAGTCTCGCAGAAGTTCCTAGACTCTCGTCCTGACCTCCGGAACCAAGCGATCCTGATGGCCGGGCAGTCGCTCATGACAGACACCCCAGCGCTCTTCTCGCGGAGCGCAATGGATCTCGTGGGCTACGACATGACGAAGAGGGCTGCGCAGGCTGCGATGAAGGAAGCTGGTGTATCGCCGAGCGATATCAAGGTCTGCGAACTGCATGACTGCTTCAGTGCTAACGAATTGATATTGCTTGAGGGACTCGGTTTCTCAGAGCAAGGCAAGGCCCACGAGATGGTGCGACGAGGTGATATCACGTATGGTGGCAAAGGGCCGATCGTGAACCCATCTGGCGGACTGATCTCAAAAGGCCATCCACTCGGCGCTACTGGCCTGGCGCAGTGCGCTGAGCTTACCTGGCAGCTTCGAGGTTGGGCAAACAATCGACATGTTGACGCTGATGTGGCGCTGCAGCACAACCTTGGGCTAGGTGGCGCGGTGGTCATCAACGTGTACAAGCGTGCGGATGGCAAGGCGAACCGGCAGCTGTCTGATGCTGAGATCACGGAAGCTTCCGCGTTCGACTACAATCCGGCCACGGAAGCGCAGCATCCTAGTGTGGCGGATACTGAGAAGGTCAGGAGTCGGACGCACAGAAGTGACTATGCGTTGGGTGACACGATGGAGAAGTTGCAGGCGCGGTTGTAGGTTCCCTTGAGCCCGAGATCATCGGACACCAAGTAATGCGTTAGTGTTGCCATACCTCCTAGAGTCATCACTCTCTTGTGATGCGCCCTTCGGCCCTTCCTCATGAAACGTGGATATAGTCGATCATCATGCTGCGCGATTCCATGCCAGCCGGGCACTTCTCGTGCAGGGCGGAATACTTCAGCCGCTATGCCCTCCCACTCTCCTAGCGAAGACAATCGACACCTCGTGACCCTCATCGTGCCTGATACTGCGACTCGAAAGCTGGGTCTCACGTTCGAAAGGCGACGGCAGAAGCAAGATAGCACTGATCCGAACGAATAGGCTGTCGGTACCTCGATTATGTCACCATCACCAACGCCCAGCCCCGCTTCTTCGGCTCACCTTTGGTCTTGGCCGCATCGCTCTATCGACCTTTACCCTTGGTCATGCGACTCGACGATTGGAAGGGCCACAAGGCTGAAGGACGGTCACAGATCTCACAGTGGTGAATGAGCTGGCTGAGCGAGTACACGCCTCCTTGACGACGTATATACGGCCAATGATAGCCACGAGTAAGCTCTCTCATCGACTTAATTATCCATCAGTACTGGTACCGCCAAGTGTAGCACCGCAGACAGTGTGGAGGGGCGCCTGCAGTCCACCTGTCCGTCGTTCTGGTAACGCACGCCAACTCCACTTCCTGGTCCACCTTCGTCCGCGGCGTCGCCATCAGCTTGAGACTCATCTACTATCGTCGTAAGCCTGGCGCTTGGCTTGCTCAGCTGAATTCCCGGCATCTGTCCCATCTAGTCAAAACCCGACCTCTCCCACTTCCGGAACGGCGAAACCACCAAGACAAACCGGCGGCGCATACACAGGAACCGCATAGAGATCACGAGACACTCCTACCGATCTGACATACGGCCAGGCGGAAGCAAGCATGCCTGCCCCAAGAGCTCGCCCGGCGCGACCGGCCATGTACAATACCCCTGCCATCCGCAACGGTGGGTTTGGCGCACTCCAGGTAGAGGCCTACACAAACCGGCCTCTTTCCATCGCGCGTCGCCACCTAGCAGCATCGCAGCTGCGCATTCGCGACATCGAGCCCGATGAGCTCAGCTCGAGTGAGTGGGTCAGGTTCCTTGCGATGGAGGAGTTCGAGCGCAATAGATGGATGTCTCAGTTTATTCGACGTAGGAGGAATAGTGACGAGAGTCAGAGCAGTGTTGACGCAGAAGTGGCGCATGACAAGGAGCAAGAGGCTGCTGAGGAGGCGGCTGAGGAACGCAGAAGGCAGTTCATTGGGGAGGGCTCATCTGCAGCTGCGCCGCAGATGAGCAGCGCACCAAATTCAGGTACACCTGCGGTCAATCAGTGGGTGAGAGACTTTGATGGTGTATCGGCCGCAAATGCCGCACAGCGACCCGTCCATTTACGCAGAGCTGTCACGGATATGGTCGTTGAGGCACCGCCTTCGTACGACACTGTCTTATTGGCGCCCGGTAGAGCCAGGACACCTCCACCCGCGTATGAGCCACGGAGCGACGATGAAGAAGGCATGTCGCCGAGATATGTGAGAAGCATGGGTGAGGCGCCTTGAGCAATCGATGAAGTCCAATAATGTACGACACGCTCAAAGCTAGCTACACATCACCTCCCACTCCTCGCCTGACGAAGTCGCCCGTCCGCTCAACTTGCGATAAGAAAGGACAATGACTGCTCTCGATCTCTTCGACCCTGAAGGCAACTCCATTCCTCTTCGCCTCACCGATCGACCACCGTTGGAACTCCTCCGTATTGGTCTGGTCCTGCTTGCAAACCAAATAGCTCACTGCTACCTCCCGCCACCCCTCATGCGTGACCTTGCCCAGGGAAGCATTCAGCGAACAAGGCTTCAGCACCGCCGCCCACTTCTCAGCCTCCTCGGCAGGAAGGTCGTGAATGAAGTACTCCCTCGGCGACTTTGGCCCGACATAACACCAGTCTTCGCGGATCTCAGAGATTGGCACCAGCCGGTCTCCCAGCATCTCCAGTACGCTCGCCCTTCGGAACCCGAGGAAAGCGGAAATGAGGCATACTTGCGTCACGGCCATGGCGTAGCCTGCACGTTCTCGGGCAGCCGGGGTCAGATTCTCGAGCGAAGACAGTCCGGTGATGCCGCCGAAGCTTTGCGCTACCAGGACTACGTTTTTGACTGCTAGCGCTCCGGTGTTGGCGGCGTGGATTGTGGTGACATCGTTGGCGAAAGTTGCGGGGGTCGCGGAGTGCGTTGATGGTAGACCGATGGGGAGGCAGCTGTAGCCGTGAATGGAGAGGTACGCAATCAGGGGACCGAAAGGGCAGGATTGTGAAAGGCGCCGTGTAGGGGTAGGAGGGTAGGTTTCGCGGTCATGACCGAGGAGATATCGTACGGAGGGATTGACTGAGCATGAGATGCGTGAGCGTTACGGACTGTTGAGAGAGCAAACTTCATGCGACGAAAGGTATGAGAGTGGTCAAGCAATGGGGTGATGGATGTCAGTTGCGCTCGAGCAGACTGGAAAGGTCGTACTCCAATGCATTCGCAAGACCGGCATGCTGAATCGTGAACCCGGATACAGGCGGCGATCAGATGGTAGTCGGTGATGTCGGTAGCATTCGTTCGACGGAGAGAAACGCGGTCGCTTCAACGCACTCATGGAAGGGTCGACGATGCTGAGACGTCGGACGGTGCTGAAACGTACCTACAGTGATTTGTCCGGGGATCAGCACTGAGCGACCACATAGATGGTGGCGAATACTCCAGCGCACTCACAAAAGGGTGAAGCGGAGGGCGAGGATAGCAAGGCGCGATGTATCCGAACGTCAGCAGTGTTCGTTGGCAGCGAAGAGGAAGATACTCTTGCGAACTCACAAAAGATTTTAGGTGGAGATGTCATCGCGAAGGTGGCAGCTACATGGCGGCAGTGTGTCTGGATGTCAGCACTATTCGACCACGCGGGAAAGGGAAGATACTGTAGCGAACTCACAAAGATCCATGTGTGTACTGATGGTTGCCGTCGCAGTCCTGCAAGTGCGTCAGTCATGATCATCTCGACAAGAGCTGATCACTCACCGGGCGTGCTGCAAGTCCAGACACTGCTGGCAGCGAACAGCGCTGTCAGGTTAGTAAGTCGTGCTGTGAAGTCAGTATCCCCAAAGCCCTGTAGTCAGTGGTGTGCGCAGATCAAGGGCCTCATCATAATTGCCGCACACGCCCGACCGAAGCACTAAGTGCCGTCCGCAGTGCTGACGGTCTCTCCCTTCAACCCACCAGCCCCCTTTTCCTTCCACTTCGCCCGGACAGATCAGAGCAAGGTCCCCGTCTGCCACTCTCCGTCCGCAGTCCAGCTCATTGGTCGAGGCCACCAGAAACTTGCCACGGTAATTGGGATGCAAGACCGAGCGCCGCGGAGCTATCGAGAGTGGTCCAGCAGGAATGCGTCGCAAACTCATCGTCGGTTCCCGATCGTTCTCTCGCACTGTTGTCGCAGATCGCTCCTCTCGCAACACCCGATGTGCAGAACCAGATCGCTCTCCTATTGCTACCGAGGCAGCGTAGGGTAACGTCGGCTCCACTGGGCTGTCAGATTTGCTCTGGTGCTCCGCCAGTGAGAAAGACTTGTTGATCGGTGTACCTGATCGATGACTGATCCGACGGTCGAAGCCGTACTAAGGGTGCTGTGGTTGGTTATGCCTGTTTCATCAGTGTTCTTGGCGCCGGCTGCGTCCTCATACCGCTGCCACAGTACTCGGCAGGCGTCAGTCACAAGGGGAAAACTCACCTATACTTACCTGCTGCCTGCTGTTGATGAGCGGAGCACACGTAGATGCCTCGCCACTGTGACCCCGCAACCACCACTCTGCAGCCTTGCGATAATGTCCCCACCCAACGTACTGCCCGTTCGCTAGAGCGCTACTGAGCTCACAGTACTCAGATAGGCTGCTACTCTGAGGTTGCCCCCAGAGCCATCAGCGCGAAGTAACTGTCAGAGTGTGGAGGCGAGAAGAATCCAGTGATGAGGCTGTTGATCCGAGTAGTTCACCGTCGCTGTGAGCCTGCCGCAACCAGTCCTGCAGCCTTGCGATAATGTCCCTACCCAACGTACTGCCCGTTCGCTAGAGCGCTACTGAGGTCACAGTACTCGGACAGGCGGCTTCCCTGAGATGTTATCCCCAGAGCCATTACCACGAAGTGACTGGCAGAGTGTGACGGCGAGAAGGATCCAGGACGGAGGCTGTTGATGGTGGCGATAACACTCGAAGTGCTAATGTGTGCCTCTCGGCGAGACAGTGGATGTCGAATTCGAAGTGATGGCACTCGAAGTGCAAGCATACGCCTGTCGAAAGACGAGTGAGATTCAAACTGATGAAGGCGATGTGTCGATATCGGAGCGATGGCACTCGAAGTACTGGCGTGCATCTGGCGGCAAAGACGAGTGATGTCGTGTCGGAGCGATGGCACTCGAAGTACTAGCGTGCGTCTAGCGGCGAGACAAGTGATGATGAATCCGGTGATGTCCGGAGAAGCTGAAGCTGAAGCTGTCGATGTCGGAGCGAGGGCTCTCGAAGTGCGAGCGTGCGTCTGGCGACAAGATGAGCAATGATGTCGAGCGATGGCACTCGGGGTGCTGGCGTGCGTCAGGCGACAGGGGGAGTGATATTGATACGCAAGATGCAATGATGTCCATTGCAAGGCGTGTCGACGTCGGTCACTCTTCAAAATTCTTACCTTCGGTGCAGATGGAGCCGTCATCGTAGGCTTGACAGCGTGGTATGTGGCGAATTGTCTCAGCGAAGTAGCGGGATTCCTCAGTGCTCATCTCAAGTACGGCGTCGTCCGTGAGTGTGGTCGTGACGGTGACGTCCGCAGTGATGTCTTCCCACGGAATGGCGCAGAGAGCGCGCTTCTGAGCGACTTCGTGACTTTCGAGATACCAGTTCCGTGCTGTGCGGCCAGAGCCATCGGGGATGTAGCCGGATTGTCTGAGCTCTGCGGTCTGCTTGTGGAAAGCTTGCTTGTCGTCGATGTTGTACAACCCGGGGGTCCGAAACCGTTTGTTCCTCTGAGGTGCCGGAGCTTGAAAGCGGAACGGGAAAATGGAGGAAACGCGCTGCAAGATTTTCTTGGCGGCAGGCAGGGCGTTTTGGACCACTGAGCGTGTGGCGACTTTGACTGCGTCGACAAGGGACCCAACAAAGGAGCTTGGTGAGACTGATCGAGGAACCTCAACTGCCGGAGCAGCGGGCTTCTCATGTGCAGCTCTGAAAGCGGCCTTGAGGGCAGCGAGGGCAGTAGCTTTGCGTGCGTTGTACTCTTCTTCCTCAAGAGTGGACAGTCCCTCGGCTGTAAAGAGCTGCTCGAGTGGGTCGAGGAAGGCGCGCAATGCAGCCGGACTGAGGGTCTGTGGTCGAGGTGTGGCATCGATCCCATTGCAGGTCTTGAAGATCTCCTCGGCGAGATCGGCAATGGAGTCGTACAGATTGTACGCCGGCGGAATTGAGCGTGCGAGCCATTCCGAGTAGCTCGAACGGTCGTCCGTGCAGCGCTCCCACTTGTTATACACGTAGAATGCAATGGTCGACTCGGCCGTTGTCAGCCAGTGCTGATGTCGGAGCGGGTCGTTGGCCAACAGATCGAGGAGCAACCTGCGGCCATCGTGGTCTGCATCGTGTTCTACAAGGAGGTGGGAGTGTACTGGAGTATCGTCTGTGTCGGAAACAAAGGTCGAATTCGACTTTGTCTCGTCGGATACCCCGGAAAGAATGCTGTCGTCGGTTTGCTCGCGAGTCGTCGAAGCAGCGACTTCTGGCTTGGCGGGCCAGCGTGGTGGGTGCTTGGCGAGGAACCTTTGACGTGCAGTTTCTTTCATCTGCTCGATGCGTTCAATGCGGTTGTCGGGCTGATCGCGAGTCATCGAAGCAAGGACTTCCGGCTTGGTTGGCGTGGGCCAGGGTCCGTACTTGGCGGCGAACCTGCGACGGGCAACATCTTTCATCTGCTCGATGGCTTCACGTGGTGGTACGTCGGGCTTCGTCACTGCGGATCCAGCTCCATGTGGCAGCATGGGCATGGGTCGACGGTGGATAGTGAAACCTGAGACAGAGTAAGTCATGATGGTAGACTCATGTGAAACACAGCGAGAGAGGCTTTTGACTCACGTCCATTTCGTGAGATTGGCGGTTTTGGTGGAGCAAGAGTGACTGCCTCGGAGGGTTGCGGCACTGAAGCGGGTGGGACCCAGGGTGTAAATGGGCGGAAGCGGTTGGGGTAACGAGGTCTTGGGAGAACTCGTGGTGTATACACTGAGATAATGTCAGCGATGGCTCATGAGTGAAGACGTACATGATGAATGAGCATGGGCAAGGGATGAATGGTTGTGATGAGGGGGTGCAGGCGAGATGAGATGCGCGATGATGAGCCACTGAGTGAGCCGCAGAAGTGATGTGAAGCGATGAAGGAGTGGTGTGATGTGAAGGGGAAGTGAGAAGGTGATGGGGGAAGTCTTACTCGTGGTTTCTGTGAGAAGAAAAGAAAAGAAGAAGGAAGGAAGAAGTAAACAGGACGAAGGTCATTCTTGCGCGGCCGCGCTAGTCCTGTCAACAAACCATCGGCAGGGTCCAAATATCATGCCATACCGTGCTCCCGATACCCACTGTACTGCGTCCAGCTTGCAACGCTGATATGAGAAGACCTGTTTTCGCCACATTACATCGACAAGATCTTCTCACAAATACTGTTCAACAGCTTGCAGTACCGCGAGCAGTCTGATCTTACCGCTGTCCACTCGCTCGTCGCTCGGAGAGACAAAGGTAACTGACGAGCTGGCCGGGCAGTTGCGCCGTGGACATCTGAGAGTAGCTGCCAGTCCCGTTCCGTGATAGCCATGTAGAATTCCTGTACACCATCATCGACAGTCCAGTCTTCCATCATAATCACTCCATACAGTGTTCGAGTATGTTGGTGCATCGCCAATGACTTTGATGCCCCAATGCCCCAACGCCCCATTCAGCACCGGAGAGACTCTCACGACTGTCAATGAGTGCTCGGAAGACGTCAAGGTAGGGTCTCAAAGGCGTTTCCACAACACATCCACGGAATACTCATATTAGCCTCTTGTCGAAGTCTTGCACGAATAGATGATCTGCATACGACCATGTTGCAACCATGAACGAGGAGTACGCCTAAACGCGAGCCGCTACCCGATGCGAGACGGCGAGACTGTCCATAGGGGACGCAAGTCAAGGAACACTCAGCAACGCATAGCCGACTTCCGCGAAGCCGCTGTCAAAGTCCGCGAGCCTGGTGATTCTTAGCTCAAGGGTCGATTGTATTCAGAGTCTCCGAATCAGTCCCGCCAGCAGATGAGCGTAAGCGCTCGATGGGTCAGTGCAAAGAGCTACAGATCATGGCGGCGAGTCGGATAAATACCCCTGTCACGGCAAACGCCCCAGAGCAGATGACCCAGGTCTGCTGAACTCTGCGAGCTCGACGGGCTCTTACACAGCTACAGGAGTCTTCGAGGATGTCTGGTCACAATGCAGGTGGCCTGGCCTCGTTTTCCAAAAGAGGGGAGCAGGAGCGTCTCCATGAGCGTGCTCTGCTGCTGCCAGACACACGAGCCCAAAGGTCCAGCAAAGCCTGCCTCAGCACAGCATTCATGCCCTCAGAGGAGTCGCGCCAGTCTGTCGCACATCAGTAGCTGATCAATCGATGCCATGCGTGGTCCACATGCAGTGCTCCCCAGCACGAGGAGGAGATGCCGTCGAATTTAAGCTCGTACTCGGCTAGTAGTGCCCAATGTAGCGCGGCACGACACGACCTCCCTTGGGGCTTGGACCATCCTGACTTTCCCACAACCACCCGCCGCGCATCATTCAGAATTGTGCGAAGGTTCGCGGCGCCGGTGTTTCGTGGCCGGATCTCCTTTACTTCCCTTCTTACAGGCTACGCAGTACATCCGTCACATCAGATGTGCTGTGTGCTTCCCTCACGATGAGGGTCTCACAGTCATTCGCGGCGGCGACTGCGGTGCTTCTCTCCCTCCTCGTTGCGCCGAGTCTCAGCGCCTTCATTACCTTTGAGGACTGTCTGGACGTGAACACGATCAACAGCAATCCGCGGCGACTGCAATGGGTTCCGCTGTTCGTGGACGCCAAGTTCGACACAGTCAACCCGACGCATGGCCTCAATCTCACCTACTACGGGAATGTCACGGGTCAGACGACCGTCGGGGAATATCCGCCACCCAATGACCCAGGCTGGAGCAATGAGAATAACACCTTCGGCAAGATTAACGACGTTGGCACGGGTGGCAACTACAGCACGTTGATTACGAGGTACAACCTCCTCACCTATGACGCCTACAGCGCGCCCTCTGAGAGATTCTGCAAGACCCTTGTGAATGGGCGCTGTCCCATCGGCCCTTACTTTACCGCCAATGCTAGCAACCCTTACGACCTGCCAGCGTTTCAAGTGCAGCACGACTTCGGCAGTACATATGCATTCGGCACGCTTGTATCGACAGTGCGAGTGATCAGTGGCGACGAGGGCGCACCGGATGTATTATGCGTGAGCGCGAATATTACTCCGGACCTGGGAAAGAGCGTTGCAGGTTTGATCACATGGCTGCCGGCTGCAATCTTGATATTGAAGGGTCTTGCGACCTTGACCGCGGCGATTTGGTCACCCTGGGGCAGCTCGGATATATTCAGGTGGAGCAGCAACTATGGGCGTGATGAGGATTTGCTGCGCTTGGTCACGCCAGGCTTCGGCGATTGTCTGCAGTACATTCAGTTCGTTGCACTCACTGGGAGCTTGACGTTGCAGTACCCTGGATTCTTCCAGCCAGCAATCAGCCAGACAACTTGGAGTCTGCTCATGTTCAATCAGAGCTTCGTCAGTCATGGAGACGGCTACCAGAGCTTGGTGGACGGAGTATATACAACCGGTGGCACATATGGAATGACTCGCATGAGCCAGCTAGTGGGCATGAGCAAAACAGACGATATATGGGCATGCATGGCGATCTGGCTGCTTGTCATTGCTGCAATCGTGGTAGTCCTCTGCCAAGTCGGATTTGCGGCACGCTGGGCGTACCGCAAGGCTTCCAACACCAGCGAGGAAGATCTGCGGCGGAAAAACTTCCCTTTCACGGTCGGCAACCTGGTGCGACTACTGTTCAACTACTTCATCCTGCCCATCGCGGCACTCAGCTTATTCCAGCTCGTTGTTGCTCCGAGATCGCCCAAATCAGTCGTGATCTGTGCGGTGATTTTACTGCTTGTAATGCTCCTAACCGCGATCTGGATTCTCCGAGTCATCTTTACGACCAAGCCGAGGACACATCTTTTCGACGACATGCCGACAGTGCTTATGTACGGACCACTGTACAATACATACAGCGACAGCGCTGCGCCATTCGCTCTTATACCAGTCGCCATCACCTTTATGCGAGCCGTCGCCATTGGTGCAGTCCAGCCCAGCGGGATTGGGCAGCTCATCATACTCGCGATTTGCGAGGTGATCTTCATTCTTACGCTTAACGCATTCAGGCCATTTCAGAACCAGACGAGCATGAACGCTTACCACACCTTCTTTGCGACAGTCCGACTAATCACCATACTCCTATCAGTGGCGTTCGTGCCCTCACTTGGCGTAGACGAAGCGCCTCGTGGGTGGATTGGCTACGCCATCTTGCTGCTCCATGCTTGCGTCTTGGTCTTCGGCTTCTTTCTCAATGCTGCGCAGACACTCATAGAAGTCGTAGCTCGCTCGATGGGAGTTGCTGGTGATGCACAGCATGGCGCCATTCGTGGTAGCATCGTCAATATTCGCATGCTTAAGAAGCGGCAGAACCGGAACAGACCAATTACAAGCGACCGAGCATCGATGGCTAGTGGCGCAGCGATACTACAGGACGCAGATGCACGAAGCAATTATGCCCGGTCACGAAGTATGTCTGCTAGCAGCCAGCAGTTGCTGAATCAGATTGGCAGTGCACCTTCCACACATCGCATGAGCGGGTTTGAGAACTTCGACTCGATCGGTGGAGGGCTCTCAAGCCCGACAGGCGAGAGTGGTAACAACCCGATGGACTCAGCGAAGCCAGTCGTAGGCGGAAAGATGGGCGATGCGCCAGCAGAGACTTACTACCGACCTCCCCGAGCGCGTCGCACGACCATGGACGCCCTGCCACTTGCGACCAAGGCCCGGCAGAGTGGCAACAGCGCAGACTTCCCGTACTCGGACTCTCCCACGCACTCTGGCGGGCAACGAGGTAGCAGCATCGAAGGCAAGTTCGTGGGGCGTGACTCGCCTGCACCAGCCTACTTCCGAGATCGCGCGGAGTCTGACGACAATCTGCCTCGACCCGACTACGCAGTCCGCGAAGTCGATCAGTACTACCGTGGTGCTGCTCTCTCAGACCAGCCAACTCGGAAGCTGAAGACTGGACCTGTGGACCCGAACGGCCCTGCTGCCAACGCGCAAAGCTGGTTCCACCGTTTCGTCGGTGGCAAGGCCAAGCCGAGGGAGAGCAAGGGCTTCGAAGTTGTGCGATCCTCACGGATGCCACCCGAGATGCAGCACGCCGCAGAAGAGCATGAGATGGTCGATTCGCCGCCGATGGCCTCAGATTCTTATCAAGACTCGCCACCGCTGCGGCAGCATGCTGCCGCAGGCGCCGCTCGGGCTATCAGTCCTACATCACCTACCGGCAATCACATCGCACCAGGCTTCAACTTTGCCCTTGATGGTACCGCCGAGACTGTACATCCAGCGTACTCACCTCCGGCTGACACATTCAACATCGGCCTCCATCCGGCTGCTCGACCAAGCGGAGACACAATACGCACTCTGGATCACCCTGGAATGCGTGCCGAGCTCCCTGCGCGACCGAGACCAAGTGGTGAGACAACGGCGAGTAGTCGCTATCCTGCAGACGATCGAGACGAGAAGTACAGACCTCATCTTAGCGACGTGCCCAGTCTCGCACCAATCGAGCCAATGGGCGGGCTAGATCTCCCATCTCGCTTTGGCTCGCAGCGGACGCAGAATGCAATACCGTCACAAATCCTGATATAGATCGCAGTCCAGCTGGTCAAGAGTGGCTTAGAGCCGTGGATGAACTATCCTGGCCTTCACACAATCGCGGCGATCCCTCTACCCATCCATCGCGCCCGCCCTACGTGCCTCGCCGCAGCTCTAGACGGACACTATCGCAAGACCAGATTCCGACGTTCGGCGGTACACATAGTCCACCCTTGGGCAACAGTCCGGATGAAGGTTTGGAGTTCGAGGGCTTCGACAGTACGGTCGGCAGTCCACCGGCTCCAGTACAGCCGGGATTTGCGAGCACTCACAAAAGGGCCGGAGCTAGTTTGACGAGGAATGAGCTCGGAGCGCAGGCTACGCCTAGTCAGGGAGTAATATACAGCGATGGGTATGGAGGTAGATGAGGTATTGTGCCGGGGTTTGATGGGTCTTTAGCGAGGCGTTCTGGTCATTCAAGGACATGGTCAAACGAGAGGTCGGGATGGGCGGGGAAGGTCGAAGGCGGTGTGTCACGCTGGCGGTCGCCAAGTTGTTTCCTTTAAGCTTCTTGTACATGGCTGTGGCCTCTTTGTATGAAGTTCAAGTCATGACATTATCGGGCCGAATTCTTCGTGATGTTGATGACGCTTTTCAAAAGTGTCTCAAAGGATGGTAGAAGATCGTAGTCATCTGGGCAGCCTTCCACACACCACTGCATCAGCGCCGAATTGTCGCCACTTCACATCCGTCATCGCCGCTACTGACTTCGCTGGCGAAGCAGCCACAGCGCCCTCACCCAGCCATGCAGGCGCTACAGTGACTATAACCGAGTCTATGATATCACGTTCGTTCGCCAGTAGATCGTTGATCACACTCGCTCCACCCTCAATCATGACATTCCTCACGCCACGTTTGGCAAGCATCTCGAACACCTCACGCCACGCAAACCGCGCTCCCTGCGATTCTGTAGTCTTCAGCTCAAGAACTTCCACGCCTTCCAACTTCCCCGACCCAGCAACTGCTTCCACCCCCTCTCCCACAAGCACCCATGGCTCTAGCCCCTTCCCTTCCCCAACAAGCCTCACAACCTCCCCATGCCTCCCCCACCGTGCCTTCGGATCTACGATCACAGGCCTCGGCTGAGCTTCAAGCGTAGCGCCAGGATATCGGCAGTTGAGACCTGGGTTATCGGCAATCGCGGTCCCGACACCGATCAAGATTGCATCGTGGTGCAGCCGGAGGTAGTGGGTCAAGGACTTGGATTCGGGACCAGATAGAGCGGTCCGAGTGCCAGGAGCGAGGGATATGCGACCATCCAATGAACAGGCGTAGGTCAACGTCGTGAAGGGAAGCTTGCAAGCGGCCCCAGGGCCATCTGGGTGCTGTGGAGAGTCAAGACTTGATGGAGGAAGGTAAGGACCCAGAAATGCGAGGTCTTCGGAGCTGAGAGCTAGTGTCTCGGACATGCTCGTGTACTCGTCAGATTGTCAAGTTGCTTGTGCGAGATTGGGTGCGAGCATTGACGAAGGCAGATGAACATGTCCGAGACTTGGCAATAACATGTCGCTGGCGTACCGATAGAATGGGTGATCCGAGCGGGTGCGAGCCGGGGATGCCGTGAATCTTGATGACCTTCTTGCTTCCTGTTTCTCTTGTGTACGACACACTGTGCTTGATCATCATGATGCATTGGCTCGAAGTACATGTGGTGTCTCGCACATCATGGTGTTTGATGCATCGAACGCCATCGCGCGCCTCTCCCAGTCTACCTCGAACAAAATGTCGAGACACGGACAAAGAGCACAGCTTGAACGTGGCTCGTTCGTAAGCGCCATCGGTACGCACGTGAGTCCAAGACGGCTTCCGTGTTCCATAGCACCAAGTTCTCGGACCGGTCACTAGACTTTGCGCTGCTTTGTCGGGTTTGCGTACCGACTGCGACGACAGAGCTTGACTTTCGACCGAAGGGCGTAGGTGCCACACTTGACCCCGTACCGACACATGCACGACCGCCTGGACCACAGCATGCTTTCGCGGCGAACACTCGAGAACGATTCTACCAGCATGCGGATTTGCGGCCACTGTACACAGCGCTGTGCCCTGTCCACCGCAGTGGTAGCTTTGCACGCAATTGGGACCTGTCCGCTGCTCGGGATTCCCAATTGTCTGTCATGCGGCACGTGAGCCATCCCCGGGGCCTTCACGATCATGTCTGCAGACACTGCACAATCTTGGCTGGCAAGGTTCGTTTCAACCAGTCCGTCCATTCACGGCACTTCGCCTTCTGCAGCTGAATTGCAGTGCCCGCATCAGTACGAGTCGTCACGGGAACACGCTACCTCTACCAGGCAGAGTAACATCTCGGGACGGTAAGTGGCTAGCCAAGACTGGTCATATGTGGCGCTAGGCGTGTGGTGACCACACAGCATGGGAGGACTACATTCATATAAGTCGTCGAGCATGGTATCCTCTCAAGCATTTCGGCTCATCCATCTTTTCTCAAATCCATCACCACGTTGTCACTTACGAAGCTGACTCAGCTAGTCTCTCTTGCGGCGGCCTTTGCTACGGCTCAATCCAGCTTTGGGCCGACCAGACCGCCAGCTATACCTCTAGCCGTCAGGTCTCCCTACCTCAGCAGTAAGGTCCAGCGAGCTTCCAACAATCTACTATGCCACTAACAGAACTGTAGCATGGCAGAGAGCCGGCAGTGATGGCGGCAACGGTGGCTACTTGGCAGGCCAATGGCCAAGCTTTTGGACGTAGGTCGATCTTCTCCTGCAATGCTTACGACTTATACTAATGTACGACTAGCGGCGCTGTCACCGGTTGGACTGGGCTGATCCGAGTCGACAACACTACGTACACCTTCATGGGCAATCCGAATCCTCTGCCTGAAGTCGCCAAGCAGACGTCGGCCGCCTACACGTCAACGCGATCGATCTTCGGTTTCGACGTTGGTGGCAAGGTCTCGCTGGAAGTCATCTTTCTGTCACCAGTAACGCCGAACGACTTGATCGCCCAGAGTGCGCCGATCTCTTACATGGCAGTTAATGTCAAATCCACCGATGGCAATCAGCACGACGTTCAAGTCTACACCGATGTCTCAGCTGGTCAGTCACCCATGATCTACCATAAGGAAACAGTCACTGACATTGCACAGAATGGGCTTCAGGAGATCGTTCTCAGACTGTCAGATGGGACTATGGCACCAGTGGTAACGTAGCATACCACCACTTTGCCCGCAGCGTCCTGGCAGCATACCCTGAGGTCGCCGATCAGGCCGAATGGGGCGAGTGGTATTACGCCGTGTCCAACAGCAATGGTCTCACTCACATGTCTGGCGCAGATGGTGACGTTCGCAGCAAGTTCACTTCTACTGGAGCGCTCGACAACTCGGCCGATCCCAACTTTCGCGCTATCAACGACCGCTACCCCGTGTTTGGCCTAAGCGTCGATTACGGATCTGTCGGCACTAATGCAGTGAACTCGGTCTTCTCCCTGGTCCTCTCACAACGAGACAGTATCCAGTTCGATAGCACTGGTAACGGCGTGCAGCCGATGCAGAGTCTCTGGGCCACGCAGTACGCCAACGACCTCGACGCTCTATCTGCCTTCTATGGCAACATCCGCGACGTCTACAACGGCTGTGTCAACCTGGATAGCAAAGTGACCGCCGATGCTGTGGCGGCAGGCGGTCAGGACTACCTCATCATTGTCTCACTCGCCGTCCGCCATATGTTCGCGGCGTTCCAGGTTGCTGGCAAGACCGCGGACCCGTACATCTTCATGAAGGAGATCTCGTCGAATGGCAACATGAACACTGTTGATGTTATCTACCCGCTCATGCCAGCCATGCTGTACTTCAACCCGTCTTGGTTCAAACTCCTCCTCGACCCCATTTTCCAAGTACAAGACGACGGTCAATGGCCTCAGCCATATGCCATACATGACATCGGCCTACACTTCCCGAACGCCACCGGTCACGCAGATGGCGTTGATGGCTATTACCCACTCGAAGAGTGTGGCAACATGGTGATCATGGCTTTGGCATTCGCCCAGAGGACTGGTGCCACCGGCTATCTCTCCCAGCATTACGCCTTGCTTAAGCAGTGGACTGGCTTTCTGGTAGACATGGCTCTCATTCCTGCCAATCAGATCTCCACCGATGATTTCGCAGGCGCGCTTGCCAATCAGACCGATCTTGCGCTCAAGGGTATTATTGGTATTCAAGCCATGTCCATCATCTCCATCATGACTGGCAATGCCGCGGATGGCGCGAACTTCTCTTCGATCGCCACGTCCTACATCGCACAATGGCAGAGCCTAGGCATTGCTCAGGATGCCAACCCACGACACACCACTCTGTCCTACGGCCAGAACGACACTCACGGCCTGCTCTACAATCTCTACGCCGACGCCCTTGTGCAAACTCACCTTGTACCTCCCTCAGTCTACGAGATGCAGTCCAACTTCTATCCTACTGTTGCGAACGAGTACGGCGTGCCACTCAATACCCGGCATGTATACTCGAAGAACGACTGGGAGATGTGGTGTGCTGCTATCTCAAACACTGACACCAGGAACATGTTCATTGGCACATTGGCGAAGTGGATCGGAGCTACGAGCACAGGGGGCCCAGTGACGGATCTGTTCGATACTATCACGGGAGCATATGCGCAGCAAGCTGGGCTGCCTGCGTTCCAGGCGCGGCCGGTCGTGGGCGGGTGGTTCAGTCTGTTGGCATTGAATGCTACCGGGATTCCAGCTTAAGCGTGATCGTGGCGTGGAACTAACCAGGAGAATGTGGAAAGGGATAGATCGGAAGTGTCGTATTTATCATTGCTAGTCTGTTATTAAATCCTTGCCTTCGCTTCCTGTTCAGCCACCAACTCCGTCCTTGCAGCCGTGATCGACCTTCCCGATCGAGCTACTGCCAGTTCGATTCGAAGCCATTGAGATTCTGCCCAACTCAAGCATCGGAAGCTTAATCGATATAGTTTATTACACTTTTCTTGCTCGCTCATGCTGAGCTGTTCACTGCAATCGATACACAATGCCGAGCAGTACCTTCACAGCGTCAAAGCTCAACTCCACAACCTTCCTACTTATCGAAGACGAAGTGTATGATGAATACCCGCACATCTACATCAAGCTACACCCAACAGCAAACGTCTGTATCATAACTGACACTGGCTGCGACGAGCCCAGCGAGAAGAAGAAGCTTGGTCAGTCACTTCTCTCATCATCCTGCGTTCCCATAACTGTTGGAATGCTCTCGTTTGAAGCGCCGCTCGCTCCGTAATGTCTGAATGCGCACATACATTGCCAATACATGCCCATTGGCAAATTTCCAAGTACTGCCACTAAAACTTCACCAGACCGCTATATCCACCTTCGCGAGTACCTCGAATCCTGCCCCCTCCCCTGCAATAACAATTCTCCTCTCAACCCCGGTGGCAAACGTACCTATCTCATAATCTGCACGCACTGCCACTACGACCACATCGGCGGCGTTGCCCAATTCCTCCGCGGCGGGCAGACTTCGATCCTCGCCTCGGGCTACGGTCGGGATTTCATAGAATCGAATCTGCCCAAGCACAGCTACTTTGATGACATTGGCAAGCCCACGCCGTACTTTTCTGTGACGCACTGGGCTGAGTCGTTTGAGCGGCTGAGATGGCCGTTGCCGATGCCGGGGCAGCCGAAGGGCGGTGAGGGAGAGCGGGTGGATTTGGGTGTTACGGTGATAGCCACGCCAGGCCACACGCCCGATGAGCTGGCGTGGTATGATGAAGGGGAGATGCATCTTTATGTTGGTGACAGCTTCTACGAGGAAGGCGAGCAGGGTATGCCTATCATCTGGGGACCGGGCCAGGGGGATCTGGTAGAGTGGGCTTACAGCATGGGTAAACTGCTTCAATTTGTGAAGTCTAAGAACGCCGAGGCTGTGGCAAAGGCCGAGGAAACGGGTGATGGGGAATGGACGGTGGTCGCGAAACGAGTAAAGGTAGGATGTGGGCATCAGACGCCTGCTGCGGATGGTGAGGAGCTACTCGAGAAATTGGCGAAAGGGTGGTGGCAACTCGTTAAGGGAGAGCTCCCAGTCTACAAAGAGACCAAGGTTGCTGGAGAGGCGATGACTTGGTGGAGGAAGAAGGATGGAGGGCCGCATAGCCTGTCGTTTCAGGCACCAGTCAGGATCGTGGATGATGCGAGGGCGTTCTTTGCTGGTGCTGAGAGGAGAGGTTTCACGGGGTAAGGGAGACGGTGGAGCTGTGTACATATGTAGATACTGCAAAACTTATTGAGCACTGTTCTACATCGATCAAACAGCATGGTGCACTTCTGGAACATGGAACGTGTGACAAGACTGAGCAAGCAAGTGTATCATGCTATACGATTGTGAGCTAATCAACATCACCATGTCGCCCAGCGATGCTTCCCGGGACTCCATCATCTTACACCACCAGCAAGTTCTTCTCACCTCCCCATCTTGATGACTCCTGCAGCCATCAACTTCTGCACCTTGGCCGCAATCTCCGGATTCCGCATATGATCCTGCAGCGCCTTAGGGTCCCCCTTAGCCTGCTGCAAAATACTCTGCATAACCGGATCACCCAAAATCCGCATGATATCCGGATCCCGCTGGATCCTCTCTTGAGTCTGCTCCTCACTCTCCCCTTCTTGCGCCTCATACTGCGCACTCAACGCCTTCTGGCTCTGCTGCTGGATCTCCCTCGCGTTCTTGCCATCCTTGTCGTGCTGCGAAGCCGCTGTACAAGCATCGAGACACTTGTTGTACTCCTTCATGGCGAAGAGGGCTTGGGCTTTGCGGAGGTAGGCGCGGATGAATGTGGGATCGCGGGTGAGGGCTTCGTCGCAGTCCGCGACGGCGGAGGGAAAGGTGAGGAGTTTTATCAAGCAGGCGGCGCGGTTGGAGTAGCCGCGTGGGTCTTCGGGCGCGCGTTTGATCATCTCGGAGTAGGCTTCTACGGCTGCGGGCCAGTCTGACTCTTTGAACTTCTGGTTGCCGAGTTCGCGGGCTTCTTCGGCTTTTTCGGGGGAGAGGTAGGCGTTGCGAGCGGCTGTTATCTTGGCTTTTTCGGCGGCGCGGAGCTTGTTCAGGATGTCAGGTGTGCGGTGCTCGGTCAGGGAGCGCTGGTAGTACTCGACGGCGTTGGCGAGGTCGCCTTGCTTCTCGTAGGTGCTGCCCATGCGGCCGTAGGCTTTGGCGATGATCTTGAAGTCGGCGTAGACTTCACGGCCGTAGTCGATGGCTTGCTTGCAGTCTGCTATGCAGGCATCGTAGTCGCCTTTCTCGAAGTTTGCGGCGCTGCGGTTGGTGAGGTATGTGATGTCTTTGTGCAGATCCCATGCTTTCGTGTAGTGTGCAATAGCTTCATCGAAGGAGCGCTTCTTGTATGCTGCCGTGCCTGCAGCCTTCTCTGTGTCTGCATCCTCCTTGGCCTTCTTCGCAGCGAGTGCCTCCTCGTCCACGGGTTCAGGTTCTGGCTCCGGCTCAGGCGCCTTCTTCGGCTGTGCCGGCGCCACTTTCGATGCTGGCTGCAAGTCGGGCATCTCTTCATCCTCCTCTTCCACCCTTGCACCATTCTTCGTCGCCGCACCGCCCTCAGCTGCCATGTCTCCAGGATTGCCAAACGACATGTCAATCCCCAGCAACACACTCATGACCTGCAGGAACCTCGGATCACCCATAGCCTCTCCCATAGCATTCGGATTCGTCTTCAACCCATTCAGCTTCGCCATGAACGCACTGTCGCCCAGGAACGCAGACGTCTTCGGGTTGTTGGCGAGCTTCTCCATCATCTTGGGATCGTTGAACATGCTGCCCAGTCCACCACTCGGGTCGTCCATGCCATCTGCCCGTGCCTCTGCCTCTACTGCCCTCTTCACTGCCTCAAGCCCAGACTTGGCCGATGCGTTTGCCGGGTCCAGCTTGACAGCCTCCTCAAACGCATCTGTAGCACCAACAAGATCTCCCGTACCGTGCAGCGCTGTGCCCTTTCTTCCCCAGCCTTTCGACCAGTCCGGCTTGAGCTCTGTGCATTTCGTGCCGTCTTCAGCTGCTTTCTCGTACTGTTTGAGTGATGCGTAGGCGCCAGAGCGGTTAGAGTAGAGCACGTGGTTTGTAGGATCTTGCTCGATCGCTTGTGTGAACTTCTCGCTGTGAATGTATATCAGTATAGCTGTAGTGACTAGGGTGAAGTAGCTAAACACTTACACTGCGCCTGTGAAGTCTTTTGCCGCAAAGAGCTTGTTGCCCTCAGCTTTGAGTGCGTCCGCCATGATTAGTGTATGTTGGAGGATCAACAGTGTTTGGAGAAGCGCAGTCACTGAGGTGTAATATAAGTTGTGAGCTGCCTTGCAAACGGGATGTTTCTAGAAACAGCTTCCACCACCCGACTCAAGCTGCACGCTAGCAAAAATGCCAAGCCATATCAACATTCATCCACTTTCATGTTGTTCGGCCAATGTGATCAACTAAGCAGGAGTAGAGAATGGGGTTGGGTGGAGAAATCGAGGGCGCCTATGAGGCAGTTGGACGGATGTTGGTCGTGCACATGAACAGCACAGCTCAGCGACGGTTCGAGGGCCGGAACTAGTATCGTAGCTACGTTCACAGCTGCATATGGATGTCTCAAGACTTTCGGAGAAGCACGCAATGGGCCTTGCGATATTATGTGTATCTAGGCTCAGCCCAGAGTGAGACGCCGCCGTATCTGCACTACAGCAGCGTCTGCAAACGCGATCGCAGCCGGCTTCTCAAACCGCAGCTGAACTACATCCGCTCTCGCCAGTGGCATAGCCTCCAGCCTGCCACGCAACAATGCATATACGTGCTCTGCGAGCGACTCCAACGTTTCAAACGCCGTCTTTTCAATCTCATCTGCCAGAAATCGCTCAAGCGGGAAAATCTGTTCCATCGTAGCAATAGAGCCTCCAATCGGACTGTCAAGCCCAATAAGAACGTCAAGCACTACTGGCTGCTTGCCACTCCGTTCGTAGGCGTTGACACCGACGAGCACCATCAGACGTAGTCCTTGAAACTTGACATGGTCTCGGACAGCAGCTGTGCCACTCTTGTCCACAAACACGCGGCTCTCAGAAATACTGAGTGCCTGCCCGTAGGTGCTTGACTTGGGCAATACGAGCTCAGCCACGACTTCGAGAATGTTGAAAGAGATGTTCTCCGTCGTTCCTACAGCACTTTCGATGATGTCCTCAAGGGGGTATTTGCTGCCGGGAGACTGGGAGGATGCTTTGCGTATACGCTTCGCCAACTCGCCGTAATGCACGGTGCTATTGTCCAGTGCGTCGGCTGTGGCTGCGGATTTGAATGCTTCGCGTAGGTAGATCTTGATGTTGATCGTAGCTGGTTGCGGTTTCACGTCGCCCCATATGTTGGGTGCGGTCACAGCATCCAGTCGCAAGCCTTGCACGGAGATGATGCTGTTTTCTGCTCTGGTTGCGAAGTCTGGATCCGCAGATTGATGTCGCGACGAGCTTTCTTGTAATTCGTCACTCATCGTGAAGGAATCTCAATCCAGTGAAAGATATGAGAAGATTTTCGTTGTGACCACCTACCTTGTGTCCCTCAAGAGTGCCTCAGATGGACGACACGCTATTGCGGTGTGCTCGAGAAATGCTCAAGCGGATGGCTCCTGCCGTCGAGATATTGAGATGTTTGGAAGCGAGGATGGCAGTTGTGCTTGAGGCGCTTCGAATCTATGCGGACGCGAAAGAACGTGCAGTGAACAATCGCACGGACACAGTCTCGATCATTGACCACTGCCGGCGCGGGCTGTCGCACGTGCAGAGATGGAGAGACGAGGTGCTCACGGACGGGTCATGGCAAGCTGATGAACGACAAGTCGGTGTAGAGGCGCACCGCCTATCAAACTGATCGCCCGGAAGAGATGCGCCTCTCGACGCTAAAAGCCGGCACGTTTCGTGACTGCTGCCGGATCTGGCAGACAGCCGGGCCCATACAGGCGATATGAGCGACACAGCTCTATGTTCGCTGAGCCCCAATCGCATGCACTGTCGAACATGACCAACAGCACGAACAGCAGTTCTGGATCAGCCTGAATTACCACGTTGAACGAAAGCCATACTAGCGTGGTAGTGGCGGCAATGGTAGCTCGTGGGACCTGCATGGCGGGTGCTTCAACTTTTTTTGGGTGGGGCAAGTCGGGTCGCACAGTGCATAGTGGCGGCTGGGGGTGGACGATAATAAATATCGCTGCTATTCTTCGCAGTGTATCGAGGACTGTGCAGCTTCTCCTGCCTCTGCTTGACTCTTCACAACACCGCCTGTACATATAACGTGCCACGACACAACACGGCAAGAGCAATCACCTTCACAATCGAGCCTGCCATCAGTGATTGCGGCAACTGAAGCTTTGGATCGACCCCACCTGCACCCTTTGCGGCTACTTTCGGTGAGCTTTGCATAAGATCTATATCGTTCACTTCGAGCACTCCGACTGACTACTCCTTGACCTCCAGTCAGTCGTAACAACCCATTGAACCTCTCCACCACATACAATCAGTCATCATGGCCGCCAAGAGCGCAATCCCGAGCCACCTCAAGAATGAGAACGGCGCATCGGTGGGTGCCGAGAAGCACCATGGAAAGAGCCAGAGCCATGTGGTAAGTCACTGAACAATTCCAGATCGCAATGGCGTGAGACGGTGTGGCAGTGGGTGAGGCAGCGGCAGCAGATGAGGGACACGAATTCGGCATCATTGGACAGCACCCTAACATGCAGCCAGGCATTCGAGAACACCTCTACATCAGTAGCCGCATCCCAAATGCGCAATGCCCTCAACAACTTGGCCGACACGGTCAAGGACCCCAAGGACAAGAAGCGCTTCGAGACGGAGATGGACAACTTCTTCGCCCTCTTCCGCCGCTACCTGAACGACAAGGCAAAGGGCAACGAGATCGACTGGAGCAAGATCTCCCCACCCAAGCCAGAGCAGGTTGTGGAGTACAATAGCCTCGCAAATAACGAGTCTGTTGAGTTCCTCAGCAAGCTCGCAGTCCTCAAGCTCAATGGCGGTCTCGGTACTTCCATGGGCTGTGTCGGCCCCAAGTCCGTCATCGAGGTCCGCGACGGCATGTCCTTCCTCGACCTGTCAGTCCGCCAGATCGAGTACCTCAACCGCACATACGACGTCAACGTCCCGTTCGTGCTCATGAACTCCTTCAACACCGATGTCGACACCGCCAACATCATCAAGAAGTACGAGGGCCACAACATCGACATCATGACCTTCAACCAGTCCAAGTACCCCCGTATTCTCAAGGACTCCAACCTTCCCGCACCCAAATCCGCCGACTCGCAGATCTCCGACTGGTACCCTCCCGGTCACGGCGACGTCTTCGAGTCCCTTTACAACTCCGGCATCCTTGACAAGCTCCTCGAGCGTGGCGTCGAGATCGTCTTCCTCTCCAACGCCGACAACCTGGGCGCCGTTGTCGACTTGAACATCCTCCAACACATGGTCGAGTCCCGCTCAGAGTACATCATGGAGCTCACAGACAAGACCAAGGCCGACGTCAAGGGTGGCACAATCATCGACTACGAGGGCCAAGCCCGCCTGCTGGAAATCGCCCAGGTGCCTAAGCAGTACGTCAACGAGTTCAAGTCGATCAAGAAGTTCAAGTACTTCAACACCAACAACATCTGGATGAACCTCCGCGCCGTCAAGCGCATTGTGGAGAGCAACGAGCTCGCCATGGAGATCATACCCAACGGCAAGACGATCCCGGCGGATAAGAAGGGCGAGGCGGACATCAGCATTGTCCAGCTCGAGACTGCTGTTGGCGCTGCGATCCGTCACTTCAACAACGCTCACGGTGTGAATGTGCCGCGTCGCCGCTTCTTGCCCGTCAAGACTTGCTCTGACTTGATGCTCGTCAAGTCTGATCTGTATGCTCTCAAGCACGGCCAGCTAGTGATGGACACCAACCGCTTCGGTGGTGCTCCTCTCATCAAGCTCGGCAACGACTTCAAGAAGGTTTCGAACTTCCAGGCTCGCATTTCGAGCATTCCCAAGATCCTCGAGCTCGATCATCTCACCGTCACCGGTGCCGTCAACTTCGGGCGCGGGGTGGTGTTGAAGGGGACTGTCATTATTGTGGCGACTGAAGGCAGCACGATCGATATCCCGCCTGGATCGATCTTGGAGAACGTTGTCGTGCAGGGCTCGCTGAGACTGCTTGAGCACTAGAGAGGGAGATGCTCGGATTGTGTAGTGGCGAAGGAGCATGTGGTGGAATGATTATGCGAAGGTCAAGGCGAGGGCCGAACAAAGACATGTAGAGGACACTCGGGAGGTGATACATATGTTATGAAAAGCTGCACACACACCAGAACTGCTATGGCTTCCTCTCGCCTCCTCACCTCATCCTTGACATGCTTCATCTCTAGTGCTCTGTCGAAGGACTCGTTCGCGTTGGCTTCTCCAGAGGCTGACTCAGCGCATGATACCTCGGTACCTTGGCACTGATCGACGCGTGAGATCAAGATGCGCCTCTTCAATTACTCGCGTGAACCACCCACTATGTCGGTCATCCCCTCAGCAATGCGATGAGCGCCTTCGCCGCCGCCCAAGCGCGCATCTTTGCCCGCCATGCCGCTACCTCCTCCCCACCCTCCTCTCCACCACCTAAACCCCCCTCTATACTCCCCACCCGCCTCAACAACTCCCTCTCCCCAGTCCTCACGACTCTCAGCAATCCTCTCGGCACCTCTCCCTCCCCGCGCGTCACGCAGCTAGACGCCGAGCTCCTAGACACGGAGCTCCTGTCCCTCCTCACCACGCAATTTTCCGAGGGATTGAAACTCCTGAATGCGCACTGGACTGAGGACTGGCGGGGGGAGGTAGAATTGGGGCTCAAGGCGGTATTGTGGAAGCTGAGCGTTTGGGATAGAGGGGGGAGTTATGGCGCCAGTCTACAAGGCTTAGGGTACAAGGACGGGCGCAGCAAAGATGGGGTTCGAGGAGTATGGAACGAAGCGACGCGCTGGCAACGAGGACTTCATGGCTTGATCACTGTTGGTGGGGCGTATGGATGGGGGAAGTGGGAAGTCTGGGTCTCACGCAAAGAGGATGAAGCGAGGGAAGAGGAGGTGTGGGCGAGAAGGGCTGCGAGGGCTACGAACTGGGTGACACAGGCGCATCAGGTTGCTGCGTTTGCAGGGTTCTTGGTTTTCCTGGTGAATGGACGGTATAGATCTTTGACTGATCGGTTGTTGAGATTACGACTTGTGCCGCTCAAGGGACTGGGCGGGAGGGAAGTGAGTTTTGAGTACCTCAACAGACAACTAGTGTGGCATGCATTTACGGAGTTTCTGCTGTTCTTGCTGCCGCTTGTGGGAGTGGGGAGGTGGAGGAGGCTAGCGGGGGGGATGTGGAAGAAGTTCTGGTCACGGCTATCGGCTATGCGATTTGGAGGAAGCGCGGCAAGTAAGGAGATGGAGGAGGATGTGCAGACTGGCGAACTGGCTTTCCTACCCGAACGGACGTGTGCAATTTGCTATCAGGATCAGAATCAGGTTGGTGGGCAGAGCGAGCAGGACATGTTGGCTTCTGCTGGGCAGAGCGGTGGGATCATTGGAAGCGCGGCGACGGATATCGCGAATCCTTACGAGACGATACCATGTGGGTGCATCTACTGCTACATCTGTATTGCGCAGCGGATTGCAGCCGAAGAGGGCGATGGCTGGACTTGTCTACGATGTGGAGAGACAGCGGTGAAGGCTTGTAGGCCTTGGAACGGGGATGTGGTTGAAGAGAATAGGCGGGCTGTGAGTGAAAATTCGGCAGTCAGCAAAGAGAGACGAGGCAGCCGGAAAAGCGTGGCATTTGCAGAAGATGTTGAAGATGAGAAGGAGGTGGACGAAGAGGATGGAGACGAGACACCGTTATCTGAGGTACATCCTATGCCTTTTGAGGAGTACGAGGAGGGCGCCGAGTGGAGTATAGATGATAATGCCGAGCCGGCGGACGAACCCTGCAGAACTGCTGAGAGGGACCAGGATGAGCGGTGAGCATTTCTTCACGAACATGCTTACCTACATTGTCCCAGGCTGTTGATGTCGAGCCTACATGGTGAGACGTCCGCGAGTGTCGTCGTACACGCGCATGCATGTTCCAAAACTGGCAACATGACCAAGTCGCGGCTGAACGTGGAGTTCATCGTTTCCTAGCGGCGGGCACATCCCTGGCATTTTCGGACCAACGTCGACATCTTCCGTTCTCTACCGGCCACCACTACATGTCAACGTGCGAGCACATGCCTATCGTTATGCGATACTGAAGCGGTCCACGCTGCGAGAAACCGCATGAATACTAAATGCATCTTCCGACTGGAAGTCTAAGCCCAATGGCTGTAAGAAGTCGATCATCGAGGGAGGTCAAACCGCTTGGACCACGCTGTTGTCAACCATGCGCCCTCGCATCGTATGACCAGACCGTACAGTCCCGACAATACAATACATTTCCGCGGTGACTGCTAGTATGAACCAGGTGAGATGCATATAAGACGATGGACCCACGCTGGATTGCGATGGGGATGATCACTGCGGTCTCATCATACCACAACTCAAGATGCCACTAACACCGTCACAAATCGAAATCGTGCGCTCGACAGCGCCTACCCTCCAGGAACATGGCACGGCGATCACTAGCGAGTTCTACGGCACCATGCTGAACGAAGTTCCCGACCTGAACAACATTTTCAACCACACCAATCAAGTCACCGGCCATCAATCGCAAGCTTTAGCCGGGGCGCTACTCGCGTATGCTACTCACATCGACGACCTGGGCGTCCTCAGCCCGACGGTCGAGAAGATCTGCCACAAGCACGCGAGCTTGTACGTGCAGCCACAGCATTACGAAGTCGTGGGCACGTATCTGCTCCGCGCGATGGGCACGGTACTCGGTGCTGCGTTGATGCCGGATGTGCTGGAGGCTTGGGAAGCGGCGTACTGGCAGCTGGCGAATACCATGAGTAATCGTGAAGCTCAAATGTACGGCGATGCTGAAGGGTGGCGCGATTCGCGTCAATTCCGCATCGCGAGAAAGGTCCCCGAGTCCAGCGAGATCATCTCCTTCTATCTTGAGCCAATTGATGGCGAGGCTCTGCCAGGATTTCTACCAGGCCAGTACATATCCGTCAAGACTCACGTGCCTCGTCTCGGGTACTCGCAACCCCGCCAGTACTCACTCAGCGACGCGCCACACCCCGAATGCTATCGCATCAGCGTGAGTCGCCACTCTGGACGGCAGATCGACAGCTCGAAAGCCCGAGAGCATCCAGGTTACGTCAGCAACTTACTCCACGACGAGAGACAGGAAGGCGATATCATTGCCGTTTCTCGCCCGGCAGGGGAGTTCTACCTCGATCCAGCGGCCTCGAGTAACGCGCCAGTGGTCCTTATCTGCAGCGGCGTAGGCGTCACGCCCATGATAGCCATGCTCAAGTCTCTGCTCGCGCGCAAGTCCTCGAGACGCATCAGCTTCATCCACCGTGCGCGTACAACTGGCGTCAGAGCATTTGGCGACGAGATTCGAGCGGCGACGGAGATGCACGCGAATGTCACATCGGCCGTGTTCATTGGGACGCCGGTTGATGGACAAGATGTCAAGGGCGTGGACTATCATTTCGCTGGGAACGCGGATTTGCGCATACTGGATAAGGAGCGGGATCTTTGTCTGGATGATGAGAGGACGGAGTACTTTGTCTGTGGGACGGAAAAGTTCATGCGAGTGATCGGGACGAGCCTACTGGACATGGGTGTTGGGCAAGACAGGATCAACATGGAGGTGTTTGGGACTGGGCCTACGCCGTTGTAGAATCCTGGTCGCGAAGCTCGCTCCTATCGTTGTAGTCTCGTGTGGCGACGGAGGACTCTGCCGCATGATCCACCATGCCAAAGGTGATGGAAGGAAATGGTACGTCTGCCGTTACACCATACATGTACAGTCTACATCATATAAGTCACAGTCTTGATCCGCAGAAACTCATCCAGTCCCCACTCAGCATTGAACCGTCCCCACCCACTCTTCTTCACGCCTCCATGCGGCAGTCCAGCCTCATCATGCACAGTCATGCTATTGATGTGCACAGCACCTGACTCCACCGCTCTCGCGATCTTCAACCCCCGTCCCAGACTCTCCGTAAACACCGCTCCACTAAGCCCGTAGTCCGTATCATTAGCAATCTCGATCGCCTCCTCGTCTGACTGCACCGATATGAGCGAGACGCTAGGGCCAAACGACTCGGTGTAGAAGATATCCATCTCCTTCCTCACATCCTGGATAATCACCGGGCGAATCCTATACGCACTCTCCTCCTTCGCGCCCACATCACCGTACATGACTTTCGCGCCCTTATCCACGGCATCCTTCAACAACTTCTGGTTCTTCTCCACTGTCGCTTTCGCAACCAGCACCGGCGCCTCGCCTTCTTTCGCATACACTTTCTCCACGGCGCCTTTGAGCGCCTCGCCAAACTTGTCGATGATGCTGTGATGTACCAAAATCCGCTCAGTAGCCATGCAGATCTGCCCAGCGTGCAGAAAACTGCCTAGCGCGCATTGAAACGCCGCGTTCTCGATCTCGGCGTCTTCGCAGACGATGGCCGAGGCCTTGCCGCCGAGCTCCATGAGCACGGGTTTGAGCTCTTTGCCGGCTTTGGACGCGATGATGGAGCCTACTGCTGTGCTGCCGGTGAAGTTGACTTTGCGGACCTCTGGCGCTTCGATCAGGGTGTTTGTTACTTCTGCGGCGTCGGCGGGGCGGTGGTAGAGGACGTTTAGCACGCCGGCGGGGAGACCGGCTTCGTGGAAGATGGAGCCGAGGAACCAAAACAAGCGAGGGGAGAGCTCGGAGCCTTTGAAGACGACGGTGTTTCCTGCGGCTATGGCGTAGAGGAAGGAGCGCACGCCGAGGATGACGGGCGCGTTCCAGGGTGCGATGGCGAGGATGACGCCGTATGGCTCCTTGAAGATGAAGGCTGCCTGTCCATCGCCCTGCACCGAGGGTATCTGGCCGTAGATTCCTGATATCCTGCCCGCTACATCACGGATATTCTCTGCTGTGCCGTGGACGTTGAAGCCTACGAAGCCGTCTAGTGCGCCAGTCTCTTTCTTCATGAACTCCGCAGCTTCACCTTGGCGTTTCTCGAGGATGTCAGCGGCTTTAAGGAGGATGGTGCGGATTGCGGCGGGCTTGGTGTTGCGCCAGGTCTTGAACGCTGTTGCTGCGGCGGAGATGGCTTGGTGGGCTTCCTTGGGAGTGGCGCCGGAGGCAGACCAGAGCTTCTCGCTTGTGCTGGGACTGATGACATCGAATGTCGTCTCGGTGGTGACTTCTTTGCCATTGATCCAGAGTGGCACTGGTCCGGAGAGAGCAGCGCTGCCATTGGCATGGCTGCCGTTGGTGGCCATGATGAGTGGTGAAGATGAAGGCGATCAGGCACGAAGGCGAGATAGTGGTGATGGAGCTCGAGAAGGGATGTAGGGACGGTGAGAGCACGAGGAATATGGTAATGATGCGAAGTATCTTACCCTCTGCTTACCGTGTCGAAGAGCCTGGACGTTCGCCAAAGTCTAGCCCCGCTGCGTTGCAACGACGTGATGGTGTTCTGTGGAATAGTGCGGTCATTGGCTTCCGGAACTGCAGAGCGGCAAATATCAAGGAGAGGTGTAGGGAGCTGGACATGTGGGGTGGCGGGGCGGATTCGGGCTTCGAATAGGAAATATTTGATACAAGAACACGACATCATGCAACAAGCTTGGTAGGAGCCGAGCCCGGACAGCATGCAAGTGTGAGCATACAGGCGGGATGCTTCTGCGCGGAGAGCATGGGAGTTGCGGAGGAAGGTAGTATGTTGCTCGTTATATTCTCATCTCCTACGAGTCGTCTATTGCTCCTTCTTTTCTCCGCGCGTGCGGCTGTCAATAACGGATAGCATACTGCGCGCACGCACTCAGCTCTGATTGATCTATGATGGAGGCAGAGTCTCAAAGGTCTGCGCAATCTCGGGCTCCCAGCTCAACTTCGCCTTGCCGTAGATCTCGGCGCCAACGGGGAAGGACTTCCTTGCCTCAGCTGGAATACCGGTTCTCGCGATGATGGTGTCCGGGCCCATGACTTGCCTGTTGTGATTGTCAGTCTGCCGTCGCTGCTTACACATCCCTCAGTCTCGAGTCATGCTGGGTGTAAACGTACTGGTGGTGGTAGATGTGCGTAGTGCAGTGAGGGCAGTAGTAGCAGTCCACGCTGTTGCCGGAGTCGCCCTTGTACGAGTACTTGGAGGGCTCGCCGCCGGCGGTGATCTTGAGAGCGGACTTGGGCACGATCTGGTTGAGGGTGTAGACGCTGCCGGAGAGGATCTTGCAGGTATCGCAATGGCTGGGTACGGTTAGTAAGGAGGTCAACTAGAGCCTCGCCACGTCTAACGACGACGCGAGGCGCTTTCAAGCCTAGAAACGAATATCGTACCAAAGGATATGTGCTTGCTTGTCGGCCTCTAGGGTCCACTGCCACTGGTGGTGGCCGCAGTGGCACTTTGCATCGTAGGTCTTGGACATGATTGTAATGTTGGTTGTGAGTATGATCGGAATGGATTTGGAGGAGTGAATTGTAGAGAAGTAGGACACACTGTTAGGGGACAAGAAAGGCATATATTATTGACCCCGCCATTGAAGGGCCAAAGGTTCCGTGGTCCAGAAAGTGATGTCAAATAGCGGATACACTTACCGTTCCAGGTGGGCGATCGCTGGTCAGCGTTCCATCACTCTCTGAGCGTATCTAAGTTCGCTAGGTGCCGGCTGTCTCGACCGCTCAGAGTCGGGTTTGAGCACATATGCATCTCGGTGCTCTCGAGGAGACGGAGCAGCTGCCGGGCCACATCTCAGTCCCTTGTTGGTGTAGGCCAATATCCACATCCAAGCAGCCACTTTCTCCAGCCGATAGCATTGCAGTCTGTAGATCTCAAGAACGTCATGCTGAAGCTCCATCATTCCAAATACGTGCAAGTACCGACTTCGCAGCTATGTAAGCTCAAGTGGAGTCGAGAAGTCGCGGCCCTGCCGTGTCCGTGCCTTGCTGTGTGCCTGAGGCTTCTGAAGCAGCAGTCGTTGAGTCGGCGAGCTAGATGACGCCTTGGGCCTCACCAGTTTGCGCTTAGATGATCGAGCAGCGGAACTCATGCATCAACTGGCATTGACGTGCTGCTGCGGACGCAAGAAGCGTGCAACCACCCGAGAGAGGGTTCCTACAGTACCGTGATCGAACGCGTCTTGCGAGATTGTAAATAGCACGATCAACGGGGACGGCGACAGCGAGAAAAGAGTCCGACAGAGGAACGAGTGCAAGCACGCAAATCGCAAGATGATGTACGGAGAGGTGAGAAACAATTGACGACATCGGGATGTTATCAAGAACGAGCACCTTGATGAGTGATCGAAGCGGCTCGACTCCGGCACGGTGTCAGCAAGCGGCAGGCATGGAAGACGCAGTTTGGGACACGCAGATGCATCGGGTCGGGTTCGCAGCGGTCTGCACAATGCTCAGGTATCTCAGAAGCTCACGCCAACAGGTTCCCCTCCTTATCAGTCCATCTTGACCTCACCTCCATCAATCTTGCCATGCTCTCCGCTGTTACCACTGCCGTTACCCATCTCCACATCTCTGCCCACAAGGACTCTCACCCTCTCAGCATCATGGCTCATCCTATCATGCGCCCGCTGCTCCTGGGTGATAGTTGGGACCAACCCGTCCACATCATCGGAGAAGCAGTAAGCTTCCTCGCCATGAATGGCATCGTCTCCAATCAGCATGTCCTCCTCGCTCATCCTCAGTGGAACGCGACAAACATATTTAATGAAGCACATGATGAGCGAAGTCCACACTGCGTTCCACCCGACGACGAACAAGATGCCCACGATCTGCAGCCAAACTTGCTTGCCGTTGCCGTCGATGGCGCCTCCCGGGTTGGTGATGCCGAAAGCAGCGCAGCCTTCGCTAGTGGCAAACAAGCCCACCAAGAACCCGCCCAGCGATCCGGCGACCATATGCGTGTGCGTGATGCCCAACGTATCGTCCACGTGATGCGTGAACAACCTCATCCTCTTGCCCGCGATGTTCATGCTAATCCATGGGATAATACCAGTGCACACACCAATGATTATAGCGCCCCAGCCTGCCACAACGCCTGCTGCGGGCGTGATGCCAACGAGGCCAGTAATCATGCCGTTGATGGCGCCGATAATTGAGGGCTTGCGGTAGAAGATCAAGTCCATGCAAGTCCAGGTTAGGAGGCTGACGGCTGTGCAGAGATTGGTGTTGAGTACTGCGACGCCGGCGTCGGGGGAGGCGGCATACGGATCCTAGGCAAAGTACTGTCAGTTTACGGGTCGACTCGGAATGATTGAACAGCAACTTACACCTCCGTTGAACCCGTTCCAGCCGATCCAGAGAATGCCAGCGCCGAGCATTACGAAGAGGATGTTGTTAGGCTGGAAATTCTTGCGATCAGATTGCAGTCGGGGTCCTATCCACCATGCACCGACGAAACCTGCGGTGCCAGAGGAGAGATGAATGACATAGCCTCCAGAGTAGTCGATCACGCCCATCTGAAAGAGGAAGCCACCGCCCCAGATGCTGTACTGTACAGTGGTTAGCGTGATTGACGTGCGATCGGAGTCGGAGTTCATGACACTTACAGCTCCAACGCAGTAGCTGAACAGCAACCACAACGGCACAAAGATCATCCAAGCCGTGAAGTTCATTCTAGCCAAGTATGCTCCCGCAATGAGTGCCAAGGTAATCGCCGCGAAAGCAAATTGAAAATACACCATCGTCGACAGCGGAAAGTTCTGCGACAAGTTCGCGCTTGGCAGCGTACTCTGCGTCAGCTGCATGTTCATAGCCAGCACAGGTTTTGGCACGCCTACGAAGGGCAGCATCTTCACGCCGAAGGCAGCCTCGTAACCAAGAATCGTCCAGACAACGAGGACCATGGCGAAGGCATAGAAGACCATGAACATGGAGTTGATGGCCCATTTCTTCTTGACGAGACCGGCGTACAACAGGCAGAGACCTGGGACTGATTGAAGAGCGACAAGGGATGCTGCGGTCAGTTGCCAGCTGTTGTTGCCAGTGTCGAGCCAGTCCGGGGTGACGAGGTTGACGGTAGACATCGTGGAAGTCTGGACTTGCGCAAGCCACGTAAAGCGAGGCGCGTGCGGATGTGAAAGCTTCTTGTACTCGAGGTGCAGCTCGACGTCGCACAGGAGTTGTTTCTGCTGGTACCGCAAGCCAGCCGGCAAGGGGTGCTGCAGGTAATCAAGTATCCTCCTCCCAGCACAGTGGGTTGCGGCACAGGCGAGTGCCGCGCCATCCTCTTACTGTCATGGTCGTCGCCCATGGGGAGATCATTGTAGAGATAGATGGGACATTGACCAATGGGGGACCGGAGTTGCGCGATTTAGCGACAATGAGGCAGATGGCGAAGGAGTGCTTTCGCTAAACTCTGATGGAGTGTGTGCCACGCGTATGTTGCGTCAAATGGCATGGCAGATGCTTATCAGTGACTCGCATCGGGAGGATTGGCCTGATCGTGCCTGGCGAAGGCCTGGCCCGAGCAGCCGTGCTAGTGGAATGAGGTTTTGTGTGATGTTTTAGACAGTCTGAGGAAGAAAAGAGAAGGATGCTACAACTGTGCCGATCGCGGTTCCACTCAGCGATTGGAGTGGAATAAGGCGTCGTAGTGCTACGACCACTGCGCCTCTGTTGTAAGCTCTCGAACTCTGAAGCTGTTGGCGAAGATAGCCTTTCACCAAGCCTTTCCTCCCCACGTGCTAGAGCACCAAGCATCTCTTAGCATAGAGAAGGCAGAGCATGGACATGTTCGCTGTGGAAACTTGCAATCAGCAGATGCTTGCGATTGGCAAAGGTATGGTGTAATCCCAGCGGCGCAAGATCCCTTATCTCGTGGCTGCAGGGGCACGCGTGGCATTACCTGCCGCTGGGCAGAGGTCGCAGATTACACATGGTCGATAAGCACAGCCCGTTGTATCGCTGAGGAGCGTGTTCCAGTCCTCGTTGCGTGCGCGCAGGAGCGTTCGAGCGAATATGCTGCTCCATACACAGAGTAGTCCTCGTGCGGTCTGGCAGCTACGATAGGAGATAGCAAAGGCGTGTGGATAGACCGCTATGTAGCCGCGCTGTCATCGGCGTCCGGATATGGTGGTAAGGTAAGATCTTGACGCGCGTAGTATGGCCAGCTTGTCGTGCTGGCGCAGATAATCGCATGGTGGCGCAACAAACCCATGTTTGTGCGATTTGGTATAGCACCTGCGACTTCCTTTCTCTATGCTCCAGGAGGTGCGACAGTCAGCGCTGACCTCAACAAGCCAAGCTCTCCCATGCCTCGGCTGTCGGGCCAAACATGTCCCCGCGTAGTGAAGGTCGAGTATCAGACTACGCAAGATGAAAGACGCGTAGACGATATCATGTAGCGCTATGCGCTCTCTGCGTCTCGTACCTCTTCGACGCCTCACGTCTCCTTACAGTGCCCGGAGTTTCGCATCCTCGATCAGTCCAGAAAGCTCAGCAATCGCCGCCCAAACCCTCTCAAACGGCTTCAAGCCTTCTACAATGTCCAAGTCCAAATGTCCCGCGGTCCCCTCGCCTTCTTCCTCCGTCCTGCTCCTCTCGCCCCAGAACCACGTCCTGCTTCTCCAACGCGTAAAAGCTTCCAGCTCCTTCGCCTCAGCGCACGTCTTTCCTGGAGGTAATCTGTCGTCATACCATGAGCGAAATATACCTGCTGTAGGGAACAAGGAGAGGCACGTGGACGGGAGAGCGTATCGGGAGGCGGCCGTAAGGGAAACGTTCGAGGAGAGCGGGATCTTGTTGGCGAAGGGCAAGGATGGTAGGTTATTGGAGCTGGGCGAAGAGGAGATGGTGAAAGGGCGAAGGGAGGTGCACGGAAACAAGGTGAGGTTTGAGGAGTGGCTGGAAAGTAAGGGCGGGAGTGCAGATCTAGGTAGGTGGAGTTTTGCGCGCATGGGGAGGGAGCATGGCTGATTCTGTTGTGCTGCTCAACAGATGGCCTCATACCCTTCACGAGATGGGTGACGCCTACAAATGTCCCGAAGCGATTCACGACGCAGATGTACGTGTACTGCCTACCAACATCGTCCAGCACGCCCCTTACGGACTCTACCGGTGGTCAGGATGAGCCGCCAGAAGTCAAGATACCTACACCTACTCCCGACGGTGGCCTTGAGCATACAACCGCACGCTTTCTGCCCGCATCAGCATGGCTCAGGTTGGCGCAGGAAGGGCGTATAATCTTGTTTCCGCCGCAATTCTTCCTCCTACATCAAGCAGCGCAACATCTGGACGCTCTTGCGTCGCCGTCGGACTACGCCAGCATCTCGCGGAAAGCAGTGCCGCAAGCAGAGCTCGACTCGAGGCGACAACGCCTACTCGAATTCATCAGCAGACCACCGGCTTGCGAGGAGGGCGGCATAAGCTGGCGGGACATGTGCATCTCACCCACAGTACAGCCACCTCGTACGGGTGAGAAGAGAGACGACGGGCGGAACGTGCTCGGGCTCGACCGACCAGGACCTGAGCTCGAGGCTGAAGGCAGTGGTCGCAAAGGACTCAAGAATCAATGCGTGCTAGTCGAGTTCAAGAAGGACGGCCCGAGAAGAGTGGCTGTCATCAGTAGAAGTGAGGCCATGGACGGAAGTGGTGGTGCGAAGCTGTGATAGATACATAGATGCATATACCCGCCAAGAAGCTCATCAACTCCATCCGCCTCCGTTCTCATCAAGTCAGCAATGATTTGTCGGTACGCAAGGAGTCACACCCGCCAACACATCGCCGAGGCGGGCAATGGTGTGAACTATGAAGGTCCTTTTCATTCTCGCAAACACGTCTCAGCCAAAACCAGAAGGCATGGCTGCTACCGGCTCCAGCTCACAGCGTAGTCAGGTCACAAGACGCGACGCTGACAGGCTGCTCTCCGTGAAGAGATCTCGTGGGGATGCCTGGTGGAGGAGCAGCTGGAGGGGAGGTGCTTGCGTATGTGGGAGGAAGGGAAGTGAAGAATTATGAGCAGGATTGGACGGGGGTTCCAGCCCAGCGACTTGGTCGGTAGTGGTAAAGAGAGTGCAGCCGATACCTAGCCATACTACCATCGCTGCTGTCGACTCGACTCTCCACCAATGACGTCGGTCAGTGCAAAGCGAGGAAGTTGGTAGAATAGTAAGTGAAGCACACCTTAGAGGAGAGGTTTGATGTGTGAGGCGCTCACCGCGGAAAGCGGCCGCGCCTATGGAGCTTGGCGCAATTGAGCTTCGATGTTTCATAGCGAGAGGTCCAACATTTCTCGACCACGACACCCGCACTCCACGTCTACTACACGCTCCCTCCAGTGCACCTCAACACTCGCGCATCATGGCGGACACCGAGATGGACATCGACGCGCCCGCTTCCCCCGTCGACGCGAAATCGTCCGCATCCACTGCAAACAACACCCAAACCGCAGACAAGGCAGCGGCAGTCCGCAGCATCGAGGGATGGATCATCATTGTCACCAACGTGCACGAGGAGGCGACCGAGGAGGACATCCAGGACTTGTTTGGGGAGTTTGGGGAGCTGAAGAATTTGCACATGAACTTGGATCGGAGGACGGGATATGTGAAGGTGGGTTGTCTTGCTTTGAGAAGCGCATACTGCGAGGGCACTGTGCTGACACGGTTCGGACACAGGGCTACGTCCTCATCGAGTATCCGACATTGGCCGAGGCTAAGGCTGCGATCGAGGGCGCGAATGGGGAGAAGCTGCTCGAGCAGACGGTCAACGTGGACTTTGCGCTCGTGCGTCCGCCACCTAGCAAGGCTGCTGGAGCGCCCCGAGGTGGCAAGAAGCCGGACAGGAGGCGCAGTCGCAGCCCTGGGACGAGGAGGGAGAAGGACGAGGAGAGTGACGCCGAGTGAGCAGTTCACCGGATGTGGTGATTTCTGGGAAGCATAGACATGGACTCAGAGCAGGCCTGGCCTTGAGGTGGGCCCTTAGGCCGTGCATGCCTTTGTGTCCGCAACCGCAGCTTCGACTGCCACTGCATCCTGTAGCCAAGCACGTCAGGGGTGGCGGAAGCGCACCTTGTGGGAGCAAGCAAGGCAGGTGCCGACATGTGTCGGTAAGAGGAAGTAAGCTAAACGAAGGTGGGCATCGTGCGTTTCCTCAAGCATGGTGTCGCTTGCTGACCTACTCGTAGATCGAAAGATCGATGCATACACAGCTCGTTATCTAATGTAACTGCACGGCCGCATTCAGCCCGCGACTATCCGACTTTTGATCCCGTCAGCATGCGCTTCCAAGGCCAAGGCAGCCGGGACTCCTAAGGTGCAAGTGAGCTGCTGCTGCTCCAGGAGTCAACATACAGACCGGCATGGTTGTCGTGCAGCACGTTCCGTTAACGTTTGCCGCGCATCATCGAGCGCATGCTGAACAGAAGCGCATGCCGAACAGCACAATAATTTGCAGTCCAGACCATCGCACAAAAACTTTTGTGATTGCTTGTAGCCTTACACCTCTTCCGATTCCAGCATCAGTCCTTTCCCCAGCCGAACGCAAGCTGCACAACACGGCTCCGACTATCTTCGGATTTTTCGCGATGCTTGTCTCTAACTCCGTCTTGAACCCAATTTGCCCTAAGCAGCAGGTGTTCCGGTAACTTAATGGCTCAAAGTGCTAGGACAAAATATAAACATTCCCTTCGCTCGTTGCATTGCTCTCCCAACTCTCGCCGCTACCGCTCCTTTCTTGCCACTTTCGACCCAGATCTGTATGCCGTGAACCGGCTGGTCCTAGATGCGAGGAGCTTATAGCTAGCAGTAGTATCATACAAAGAGGATCATGGCACTCAGCATCAACGCGTCGGGACGATATGAACAAGATCTAGGGTAAGAGTATCTCACGCTCTCAAGAGAAGGTAAATATATCAACGCGACGTAGCAGAAGAGTCGTCCATTCAATTCAAGCGTAGCCCAAGTATACATAGATATGCAGACACTTTGAGAGCTATGCGCCTTATAAACCGTGGTATATGGTGTATGTCCAACTGCTCCACTTTACATTTCCAACTATGGCGCTCGTGACATGGGCGATGGCAGATCAAATAATTTCAAGCGTCGATAGCACTCAATCTTGGACGTTCACTTACTGGTATGGACTTTGCTCGTAGCTGTAGCGCCTGCGTAGATTCAGGACCAGCATACGGTACCGCTTGCGAAGGTCTGGCAGACAGATGGCAAGTGCGACCGTCGCACTTCGCTCCTGCTGCTTACACCAGCTTCGAAGCGTTTGGAGATCTACAGAGCAGCCAGCGGCGTCGCATCGGCCCGTCAATTCAAGTCGCATCGCGGACGCAGAGGTATCGGAGGGCCATCGCAGGGGCACCGCAGAACACTCGGCTGATCGGAGCGCTTCCAGGTGTCAGTCATCTCCTCGCAGCCTCTGACAGCGATTGCCTGGATGCGCCGCATTGCTTTGAAAATGATGCGACAGAATCAACGCGTTCGCAAGTCTTGCCAACGTGAGTGACGGCGACGTGCCGAGAATGTGCCGAGGCGGCGTTCGTTCGCCGGCGCAGGCGAGGCATAATGGAACGGCAGCGAGGCTGTGCCTCTGACAAAGCATCGCAAGATGCTTCGCCGGGACTGCTGTCATCTTGTCCTGCGCTCCACGAGTCCAACGGTTTCTACCGCTCGCAGGCAGCAGCTGTGTGCGTTCTTCTTCAGCTCGTGGGAGCGTGACGTGAACCGGCCCGAATCGACAGCACGACTCGTAGCAGATTGACCTTGAGAACGCATTTCTCAAGGACGATCTCGAATCCTACGAAGCTATAGGCCACAATCGCGTCAGGGTCAACAGGGTCGATGTCGAGGATCCTTGGGACCCCATTCATTGGTGCATGTCAGATGGCTTCTCACTGACACTCAATGTGGTGTGGTGCTAGCTGGGCGCATCATCCAGATCCAGCTGCAGCGTAAAGGCTGTTCCAGCAAATACTCTCGTAGGCACGTTCGTGCCCCTCACTCGTGAGCGGAGCGCAGTATAGGCCCTCAGGACGCCATCAAGCATGGCGGAGGCCCTAGTGGTGCTGGGCGTAGCCGCTGCGTCCGCTCAATTCCTGCAATTTGGCGTTGAGGCCCTTCGGATCTGCAAAGAGATCCGGGACAACGGTGCTACTGATAATATTACGCAGCTAGAACGCTACTTCAAAGAGTTGAAGCACATACAGAAGATCCTGCCTAGCACGCCTTCCAGTACTGCGGGCGGTCGTCGAATCAATGAAGTAGGCATCAAGTGTAGCGGAACCGGCGATGAGTTATTCGCAGTGTTGCAGCACGTCAAGGGCGCTGCCTCTGGGAAGGCCTCGGTCTTTCGCGTTTCGATGCGAGCAATGAGGAGCAGAAAAACCATCGAGAAGCTCGCCAATGCGTTGAAAGACTATCAAAGGTTACTCGATCTAGCATTGAGCGCTGACATGGGCGTCAAAGTCCAGCAGCTTCTGGACGATGCTGTGATCAGGCATGCAGAGACCACCGATCGCTTAGCTCAGATGGCTACTTCTGCAACTGCTCAACATGTTCAGAATCGCGGCGACATTGGCTCGCTCCACACCGATATCAGGGCGGGTATCAAGCAGACAGTAGATGCCGCAGCATCGAAGCATGCTGAGACAATTGACCGTTTGTCGGAGATGGCCACCTCCTCAGCTGCGCAACACGGTCAGACCTGTAGCCAAGTTACCATAGCCCATAGTGAGACAATTGACCAACTGTCGCAGTTGCAGCTTCGCGTGACTGGTGGGCATGATCGTCTGCAGCACGATATGCATGAAGCCACTACCGCGGTTCGAGGGGACCTAGCATCGGCAAATGAGATGCGTCAGCGTGAAAGCTTCCTCAAGAGTCTGCACTTCGAGGATATGGAACGCCGCGAGGCATCGATCAAGTCTGCCTTGGCTAGAACGTATGATTGGGTCTTTGACAAGTCGTACGATCAACAACGCACTAGTGGTCACGCGTTATCCCGAGTGACGCTCCGTCAGTGGCTACACAGTAATCAATCCACCTACTGGGTCAGTGGCAAAGCTGGATCAGGGAAGTCTACGCTGATGGCGTTCATCAATGGCGACCGACGCCTTGACGAAGCCCTGGAGTCGTGGGCTGGAAATCAGGCGTACATCAAAGTGGGGTGCTTCTTCTGGCGTGCGGGTTCGTGGCTCCAAACCCACATCACTGGCTTGCTACGATCGATTCTGCACCAGCTGTGCCGTGCGAGATCCCGTGTCGTCGATAAGCTGGCTTCGTTCTATGGCAATTTCCCCGTGTGGACGGAGGGGAATCTTCTAGGAGCTATTCGAAAAGCACTCCGACTCTTGCATAATGTGCGCGTCTTCATGGTAATTGACGGGCTTGACGAGCTTGAAGGTGACTACGATCAGTTGCTTGAGGTTATGTTCGTCCTTGCCAGTGGCACCATGCGCAAGATGTGTATCGCCAGTCGCCCAGAGACGATCCTGGCGCACAGGTTGTCGTCCTTGCCTGGTCTGCGGCTTGAGGATCTCAGTCTCGAAGGCATTCACCGGTACGTTTACACCAAGCTGTGCACGGCGTCGTGTGTTCTGCGGGGCGCGGCCTCATGCGCTCTGACGGGCGCCTTTGCCAGAGATGTAGTAAACAAGAGCAGTGGTGTCTTTTTATGGGCAATGCTTGTGACAGATTCACTGATGAAAGGGCATACAGAGGGCGATAACAAAGTAATGCTGCGCAATCGACTGGTCCGAATGCCGTTGGAGATACACAACCTTATAGCGAGTATAACCGGTGAGGTGGATCCCGAGTACCAGCACAGTTTGGCTTTCTACTTTCGAGCAATGTATTGTATGAGGAGGAGCACTCACATGGGCTTAAGTGTAGCTACGATCGCAGCTGCTACGACTGACAAGACCTCTGAAAGCTTGGTCAATTTGTCGCGCAGTGCGCTCAGGCCAAGAAGCATGTCCTGGTAAGAATCAAAGGTCTGATCGAACTTCCAGAGTCTGAGGGAAGTGCCCATGACCAGAGCGGACTAAATATGCTCGCCTCCTACGACGCGCAACTTCTCAACTGGATACATAGGACCGCATACGACTACGTCTTCCGACATCGCAAGGACGCGGCTACGGCCTGGGTTGAAGGTTGCGACGAGCTCAAGACGTTCCAGAAGCTGCTGAGCGCGCAGGTGAGACTTGTTCGACTGAGTCCCGCGAACTACACCTGGGACGTCAGTAGGCTTGAAACGTCGATCGGCAATACAGTCAGGCTGGCGGCGGACTTTCGCGAGCATGTACAAGACACTGCCGACAGTGCACTTGATAGACTGAGGGACGTGCTCATACGATATCACGACGGCAAGCTGGCAAACGAAGCATATGCTACACGAACACGGCCCGGCGAGGATTGGCTGTCGCTTGAAAAGGTATGCTCCGCAACAATGTGCTTCTGGCAACAGTGTCTTCAAATTTGGCCCTGGATCTTACGTACATGTACGTGTGCGCACTTTGATGGAGCATCGCCACTCGCATGTGTTGCGTGCTTACCTATTAGATAATACGGCTCTTGCTATTCAAGGATCTCGAAACCGCTGCTTGATCTGGCTAGTCATCTCCAGAAGTGCAGTATCGTCTCTGAGAGCAAGATCGGGTTCACACCACGGCAAGAGTGCAGCCGAATGTGCGCGGGACAGTACTGCGTTTGGCCTCGGACCACTTCAGTCACCTGGATACACAGAACAGTCCATGCGAAGTACTCACAGGTCTATGCGTTTAAGTAGCCAGGCGCAGATACTGCATTATCTGTGTGGTGCGTTGACGGAGAGGTTTCTCTGGCAAACCTTGCTGTCACCTCAAGTCTAATTCTCCCATCGATATTGCTTGACTTGGACGCTTGTGAGCCAATGGTATGTTACAGACGCTCTCGACGAAGTGCTCTACCAGGTCCGTTATTCAGTTTGCAGTAATCAGTGTCGGCGACTCTGCACTACAGACTACGATTGGCTAGCATGGCCGCGGACCGGTCGAGCGGCGATGGTTCAACAATTGCATGTGACCGACGACGGCGCATACAGCTCATGTGTCAGACCAAGAATCGAGTTAAGACTACACATGGGAATCATGGTCTGATCGCGTACGTACTGAGCCCCAAGGCGTCCGAGCATATCGATGACATCTACGCGTATTCTGCTCACCGTGATTTCCCGGGCTGCTGGTCCAGACATATCGTCAAGCAAGTACAGACTCTCCTGCTCAATGCATGGCAGCAGCTACTTGTGTTAAGCTATGTCCGACTCTACATAGACCAACAATTCCACACTCAGGGAACACAAGATAGTAACGATTGTAAGGGCTGTTACTATCATTGATATGGACTGGTATCGCGGGAGAGTCGGGAGGAAGACGATTCCATCGATTCGAGTACATACTCTCTCGTGGCAAGAGATTTGGGGACCCGGAGTCATCGAACGAAAGCGTTCCTCGTTCATGTCGTGTGTGAGATGTGGACGACTACATCTTGCGTGACTTCATGAATCCATCTTAGCATGCTCATACATGCAAAGGGCGTCCGCGAGGTACACGTCGAGTTGAGCAGTTCGCAGACCGTCAGCATCAAGCCGATGGTCTTCGTCATCACTGTCAAACACTCTATAGTCTTCCTGCACAGGGTATCCGCCTGTCTTAGTTCCCCACATAATGACCCGGATGACTCCTCCGCTGCATGCGTCCAAATGGCTGTGACCGATCAACCCGCTGCACCCGCCACCGGGTTATGGTCCACGAATCTCCTTGCCCCATTTGCAGTGGGTTTACCTTCAAAGCGCCGTCATTTTGCGATGAATACGAGCTCCCGCAAGGGCCTTGCAGGGTAGCACACTTGACTGTGCCCAAGCCACCAGCTGGGACACCTCTAGCCGTCAGAGAACGTGATTATCGCGTGTGGAGAGTCAGCAGTCCAGCTTGGGACAATCGCACCGTAGCTAAACAACGTCGTCAAGGTCCCTCATTGCTTCCGCTATGCTATGCGTTGCACCCAATTAATTACCTTAGCGAATGATCGGAACGCCAATATCGTACAGCTTGCCGGCTGACGTCCCAATCTATCCCAGGTCTACGAGACTCTCGATCGTCTACACTCTTTGACGACACCAACTTCCATCCCTACCGCCAAGCAGCTTTTCCGCCCACCCCTCCACCACCCGCTCCCACAGGCCCAGGCACGCGATTCGCGCTCCCCGGCACCACACTACTAACCCTCACATGCCTCCTTGGTCCCTCCATCCCCTCCTTCGGCGTCCCCTCAACCATCATGCTCCTTCTCACGCCTCCTCCAGCAACCTTCCCTACAGGCGCTGATCTCGGGCTGAGCACACTTCGTAGCGCCTCTTCGCGCTCGGACTTCACCATTCGGCGAGCGTGGGAGGCGGAGAAGATACTTTCTGCGTTGCCGTTGGAGGAATTTGAGGGGTGGAGGGAAGGCGGCGAGGTTGCGGTAGGTGAGCGGCGGCGCTGAAGAGATTCGTGATCACGGGACCGCGGGTGCGAGGGATTCAGGGATGTGCGATTCTGGGATGGTCGACGGGAAAGCGCTGTGCGCAGGTCTGAGGGGTTGAGTTTGTCGAGTGGGTGGTCGTTTTCAGACGCCGAAGAAGCGTCATCGGAGTGCTCTTGCGACTGCGGGAGGGTGTTCTGACTCAGCGTAGATGGTCGTGGAGCGGTGTTAGCGGCTCGTTCACGGAGAGGACTAGTCTCGTCTTCGCTGGAGAAGTTCCCTAGAGTCAGCGTGGGTGGCGGAGGAGCTGGAGAGCCATCTGAGCGTTTCGAGAGAAAGCCAGTGGCGAAGCGGCCGCTGCTTGATTTGCGAAGGTCTGAGGAGGGCTGTGGTGGTACTGGTACTGGGCTCGATGAAGTGGCGGGGTTGGTGTAGTCAATGGCTGCTGGTTGCGAGAGCTGCGTAGCCTCATCTGACTGGCCCGATTGATCTTCAGGCAAAGCAGGACTGCTCCCCTCCCACTTGGGTGTCGCCTGAAAGTCCGCTAACGGCAGAGCGCCCTCGCCATCAGCCTTCTCATCCCGCCACCTCACAGCACGCTTCTTCGTCGGGCTCTTCTTCTTCGGCGTCCCAGTCATCACCACGCCTCTCCTCGCACCACCAAGCTTGACCCGCCGCCTAGGCGAGCCCATTGGCCGTGATGCAGGACTTGAGGTCAGATGCGGCGAGTCGACCATATGCGTGGGCACAGCTGAAGGCCGGAACTTGAGCTTCGCTGGACTTGGGCCCGCCAAGGGGACCTGTTTGCGTTTCCTGGGGGTGCCGCCTCGAGTCGGTGGCACAGCTTCAGTAATCACAAGTCCGCCATCAGGCTTGATGACTTGTCCGACGCTCTCTGTGCAGCTCAGCAGGACTTTGCCCAGCACACTCCTCGCAGCCTGCACAGCCTCCTCCTCACTCATCTGCAAGATCTGATTCAGGATCGCGATAGTTCCGAAATGGGCATTCAGCAGCACTTGCATAAGCCCATCCTGCGCCTTCTCCTGCTCAATGGTCGCCAAATGAACATCAATCTCCATTCTGCCCTTCAACAGCTCGGTCTCCTTCTTCAGACTCTCCTCAGGACCATCTCCAGGCGCACCATCGACGCCAGACAATTGGCGCAGGCCATCTTGAAGCGCTGTGTCAATCGCTCGGCACCAATTGCTCTTATTCAGGCGTTGGTGGTAGTGTTGTCGGCTGCCCTCCAGCTCGACGAGAATTCCTTGTGCGGTTTTGCGCATCGCTAGCATCGACTTTGGTGCATCCTCCTCTTCTCTCGCCTCGCAGACTTGATCGAAAGCACCGATCCAGCCACTGATCGCTCCGATCCTGCGCTCGACCTGACGTAGCCGACGAACGTTGTTGATCCGATCTTGCCGCTCAGGCGCAGAGTGATCGTAAGCAAGCCGTATACGCTGCACACCATCATGTGCAATCTCCGCTCGTTTCGCCTCAGCTTTGCGAAACTTGACGAAAGCCATCTCCTCATACTGCTTCTGCATCGCGGTAAGCTCATTGATCCGACTCATCTGTTCATCAATCTTCTTCAGGTAGTCCTTGACGTGGCGATCCACATTATAGACATTTCGCACGCTCTTGGTCTGGATGTTCTTGGCGCGGTTGGCGTAGCGGAGCGTGTTCTGCGTTTCATCGTAGTGCTGGCTGGAGGGCGAGACGCAGACGATCATTACTGTTCTGCAGTTGCCACCCAGCGAGAACTTTAGAAGGCGGGTGAGTTTGGAGTTCCGGTAGGGGACGTGGTTCTTCTTCCGAGGGTCGCAAAGGGCGTTTATGCAGCTTCCGAGCGCAAGTAGGGATTTGTTGATGTTTGCGCCTTCCATCAGACGCTCACCTCGGTTCTTGGTGGCAGATGCCCGCTCGGAGCCTGCCAAGTCGATGATGCTGAGCGTAGCCATGGTCACTGGCTCGTGGACGCTGGCATCTCGAGACTTCAGCGAAATATTCACCTGTAGTACTGCATGTGATCGGGATGATGTCGCGTTGGCTTCCGTCGGCGATTGAGTTCGCGCAGCATTTCCTCGAATGACCATGTCCATGACCTCTGCAACATTCTGCGGGTTGTGAGAGGACAACCCTGCCACTGAAACCGCCTGATTCGCATCCTCGCGTAGCATCAGCCCCTGCTTGCCTCCCGCACCGGGTGTTGCGAGCAGATCCCGGATCGTCTCATTGTAGATCTCCAAGTATGACAAGGTGATTTCCGAGAACTTGTCCGTCTTCAGATCCTCCACTCGCTCAAACAGCTCTTGCATTGTGAGAAAGATGATACCCGGTGCCTGCGCGGTCCCGGTGATCGTGTGTGTCTTGCCGCACCCTGTAGCGCCATATGCGAAGACTGTGGCATTATAGCCGTCCAACACGGAGTCCAGCAATCCCTTCGTGGTCGCCTCGTACACGTCGCCTTGTGTTGTGTTTTCGTCAAACACTCGGTCGAAGCCAAATGTGGCATCTTTCGAGCGCTTGCCCTGGCCCATGCCACCGCGACCGAAGCGCTGTACAGCCTGCTCTTCTGGAGGATCGAAGACTCTGCCAAGACTGTCAGTCGACCCGTAGTATCATCTCACCGTGCATATACACCACTGACAAGCACTTCTCGTCCACCACCTTTATGACCGGCCGTATCCCCTTTGCTTTGAGTAGCGGTGCCGGCACCGCAGCAAGCGAGCCATCTCCCAGGAATAGAGGTCCATCTTCCATGCGCGAGAGCTGCGCTGCCTCTCGTATCGTGAAGGGCCTCACGCGGACCGTGACGTTGATGCTGGACGCGCCATCTGTGGGTGGACCAGACATGGCCGTGGGTGGTGTGGGATGTGTAGCCGCAATATGGCTGTGAGTCTCCTGGCTATGCGATGCCTCATATGAGCTGTCAGAGTGAGCGTAGCGTACATGCCAATGCCTTTAGGTGTCGTCTGTCAAGCGTCACTGGCAAATTACTAGCGTGAAACGCAAGTCAACAGCAATAGGGTTGCAAGGTTGCGGTCCGCGCCGGTTGCTATGGGCGCACTTTTCTACTGCAGAATCCGGCCATATAGTCCTGCACTTCGCATGTCAACCATGAAATCTGTCTGAGGTCCATTGCTCGTCCCTCTCACGAGAGCGGGCGTCTGGATCACGCCGCCGACCTTCGAATTTCTGTCGCGAGAGACCCTTTTGGACCCTACACACCATAACACTGGTTTCCGTGCTATGTGCCGGACTCGCCGGAAGACCTAGGCTTGTACGACTAGAACATTCCCAGCAGTGTAGCGCATACCTTGTACGTGACAACGCTCGCAGTTGCTGCCGAATCAGTGCGGACTTCGAAGCAAACAAGTGTTGCTGTAGAGCTCACAGGATTGCACCATGCCCTCGGCAGTTGACATGACGCCATCGAACGCACTCCCTGGATGGCATTATTCAGCCTCAGGATGTAAGTTATCGCCGACCGTATTGCCATTGCAGCGCGGCTCCATATACTATTGGCGACGTTGACGGCTGTCCAACATCCGAGATCCATAATCTCAGCAGTCTTCATAATTCTCAGAGTGTGCGCTTCTCCTATGCTTCAATCCCTCAAACACACCACCGCGTCCCGAATTGCCTCCTTCTCACAGCACCTCCGTTCAGTCACGACCATGAAGGAAGCTATTGTCTCAGCTGGACCCTCGGTCAAGATCGTGGACTCGCCCATCCCGAAGCCCAATGCGGATCAGGTCGTGACGAAAGTTATCTACAGCGGCTCGAACCCGAAAGACTGGAAAGTCCCTGGTAGGAAAGGTCAAGTCCTATAGTTCTGGGACTAACACACTAACAGGAAGCGACCAGAATGGATGGGTGAGAAGGGCGTGGCGAACCAGGTATGCTACTGCCACGTCCGGCCGAGACAATTCGCATACTGACTACGATCAGGGCGACGACGTCTCCGGCATTGTCCACGAGGTCGGCGAGAATGTAGTCGAGTTCAAGAAAGGCGACAGAGTAATGGCTTTCCACGAAATGATGGCACCAGGCGGCTCCTACGCCGAGTACGCGCTCTCCTGGAAACACACCACCTTCCACCTGCCCAAGAACATCAGCTTCTCCGAGGGCGCTGCAATCCCACTCGCTGCTTTGACAGCAGCAGTAGGTCTCTACGCTCGTCTCGGTCTGCCCGAGCCTTGGCTTCCGGCTTCGAAGGACAGCAGCAAGACGCCTCTAGTCATCTACGGTGCCTCGTCCTCAGTCGGCTCATATGCCTTGCAGCTGGCTATCAAATCAAACATCCACCCTCTGATCACGATTGCTGGCAAGGCTGCATCTCACGTCGAGCAGTTTCTCGATAAGTCCAAGGGTGACGTCCTGATCGACTACCGCAAAGGTGACGAGCACGTCGTCTCGTCCATCAAATCCGCTCTCAACGGCGCTCCTCTACTACATGGCTTCGACGCGGTCTCCGAGAAAGGTTCTGTCGAGAACTTCACAAAAGTCATCGACCCTAAGGGCCAGGTCACCTTTGTTCTCCCTGGCAAAGACTACCCCGGCTTCGCGGACACGGTCGAGAAGTCTACAACGAGAGTCGGCGACGTACACGGCGACCTGAAGGACTTTGGCTTTGTGTGGTCGAGGTATCTGAGTAAAGGATTAGAGGAAGGTTGGTTCAAGGCGCAGCCGCAGGAGGTCGTGCCTGGTGGACTTGGGGGCGTGGAGCAGGCATTGAAGAACCTGAAGGAGGGCAAGGCGAGTGCTGTCAAGTATGTTTTCAAGATTGATGATACGCCGGGGGCGGGAAGTGGGCAATAAGTGCGGCGATATAGCCACTCGACGAGCCGAATGCAGATGAGATGCAGTCACGTCTTCGTCCAATTTCAATCTAGGTGGTCCAACCGGGTGGTTGTCAAGTGCTGTCAGTGCCCGCAAGCAAGTCCACGTTCCCTCTACGCCGTCTAAAGCTGTGCTCGCGAAATCGCCACGCTAATCGCTTGGCAGCTGCTCGATCTCCATCTGCTCCGTTCGACTTCTGCTTCCACTCCACCACCAAATCTGTAATTTATCTTGATGTCGAGCTATGTTGACCTCACTGCACAGCCTGGAGTGTTGCCAGACACTGCGATTCCCGCTCACAGCCAGTGATCTGCACATTAAAACGGCGTCGCGACAGGCCAGCTCCCGAGACGCTCTCGGTTTCTAGGAACGAGCAGGCACCCGACATGCCAACGGAGGACCATTGCAATCAGCAGCAATCTCGAATGCGCCGTTCCCTGCTAGCTTCATGTTCGTGACCCATGGACGAGCTGCTATCAACCATCTCAGTATGACCTTGGCAAGTCTAGTACCTTCTCGGAAATGTAGTTCAATATCATCTCCCTGCTCACAGGTGCCAGACGAGGAATGATCACTTCACGCAGGAATCGCTCGACATGGTATCTGCGAGTGATCAGCATCCTGAATCGAGCAGACTACTCTCTGGTTGGTGGTACTGACTCCTTCGCGTAGCCCATACCGCCCATGCTGCAGACTGCAGTCTCGCAGGCGGTAAAGGCGTGCTCGCCAGCGAGATACTTGCATGCATTGGCATACTCGCCGGTTGCAAAGCCTTCGTCCCACATCTTCGCCGCCTGCATGGTCATCAAGCGAGTGCTTTCAAGCTCGCACCACGCCTTCGCTAGAGGATGAGCGATCCCCTGGTTCTGTCCGATCGGCCTGCCAAAAACGACTCGCTCACGCGCATATCGAGCAGCATGCCTGATAGCTGCGATGCCGAGACCTATGGCTTCGCCAGCGATCAATATCCGCTCGGCGTTCATACCGTGCATGATCATCTTGAAGCCATCGCCTTCATTGCCGATGCGATCCGTTGCTGGGATTCGCCAGCCATCGAAGTAAAGCGAGTTCGTGTCGACAGCTGCTCGGCCCATCTTTTTGATCTCGGTTACTGATACTTGCGAGCGATCCAGGTCGGTGTAGAACAGCGTCAATCCCTCACTTGGCTTCTTCACGTCCTCTAGTGGTGTGGTACGGACCAAGATCAGGATCTTTTCAGCGACCTGCGCAGTGGAGGTCCAGATCTTGCTTCCCTTCAGGACATACTCATCGCCATCTCGCGTAGCCAGAGATTGCAACTTGAGCGTATCTAAGCCCGTGTTGGGCTCAGTCACCGCAAAGCAGGCCCTCTCCCTCCCCTCGATCAATGGTGGCAAGAACCTCGCCTTCTGCTCTTCACTGCCATACTTCACCACCGGCGCCAAACCGAAGATGTTCATATGCACACAGCTGCTTGCCGTGTACCCACCACCGGACTCAGCGATCGTCTGCATCATGATAGTCGCCTCTGCGAGACCGAGCTCGGAGCCTCCGTACTGCGATGGCATCATGATCCCGAGCCAGCCGGCTCTGGCGATCGCTTGCTGGAACTCTGTTGGCCATGTTGCGGTGTTGTCGATGTTTAGCCAGTATGAGTCTGGAAAGTTTGAGCAGATCTTGGCAATGGCTTCGCGGACTGTCAATTGTGAGTCGGTGTAGTCTGCATAGGCCGGGAGGTAGTCGGTGGCTTTGGCCACGAATAATCGACGATTGTTCAGTTGAGTCAGTTGGCTAGGTCGCATAATGCTCCATGGCTGACGCTGGACCAGCGGCCGCACGGAGGTTCTCGGAAGTGCGACGGTTGACTGCTGACGATACTGTATATTGCTCGTGTTGCTGGCTCGAGAACGAACAAGTCGTGTGGTGGTAAGGTGGCCGTGATCGTGGGCTGCCGCAAGGCGAGGTAGGTCCCTGCAAGCTGAGGTCCGCATCGAACACTTCAGCGACATCATACTTGTCTGCATCTCTGCGCTTCGTCGACTGCTACATCCTCTGTTCATATTACTTCCATATTGTTGCGCATTCTGTTTCATGTATATCACACACTCGAGCAACCTCGGCATGTCCCCTCTCCTTAAGAGTGACCCCACCACAGGTTAGTCAAACTGCTTTGACCTGCATACCGCACATCACCAGCAAAACTTCAAGATGTGACAGTTATGCGGTCTGCTTGTGGACCACGCAGTCGTAGGGAACCTGATGTTTCGACAGATCGGCCGCACTAGGCTACTCAATCGCGGAACGTTCCTGATACAAGCTCCTGCTCATCCCCACGCACGCAGTGTTTCAACACTCGCACCGACACAGCAAGGGGGCCGGCCATTGGAGGGCGTCCGTGTACTAGACTTCTCTCGTATTCTTGCCGGTCCGTTTTGCAGCCAGATCCTCGCCGACTACGGCGCAGATGTGATCAAAGTCGAGCAGCCTGGCCAAGGCGACGAGACTCGATCATGGCAGGGCAGTGGTGAAGATCAAGACTGGATCAACGATGCGAAGCCGATTAGCTTCTACTTCGCGTCGATCAATCGCAACAAACGGAGTCTGACGCTGGATCTCAAGAAGTCGAAAGCCTTGGATGTGGTCTACGAGCTGACGAAGAAGTCTGATGTTGTGCTTGAGAATTTTGTGCCTGGCGGAGCTGATCGCTTGGGCATTGGCTATGAGAAGCTGTCTGCTGTCAATCCAAAGCTCATTTATGCATCGATATCTGGCTATGGCTCCACTGGTCCATACAGTAAGCGTGCAGGCTACGATGCGATTGCAGCCGCTGAGGGTGGGCTGATGCACATCACCGGCCACCCAGACGGCGGTCCTGTACGGCCGGGGCTAGGTATGACGGACATGTCTACGGGTCTTTATGCTCACGGAGCCATCATGGCAGCACTATACGCTCGGGACCGCACTGGCAAAGGCCAACACATTTCGTCTTCACTCTTCGAGACACAGATCAGCTTGTTGATCAACGTCGGCGCCAACTGGCTCAACAAAGGCATTGATGGTAAACGGTATGGAGCTGCGCATCCTTCGATCGTGCCATACAATACTTGGAAGTGTAAGGATGGCTTATGGCTGGCACTGGCTGCAAATAACGATCGTCAATACCGGACACTGTGTCAGAAGATCGGTCGCGACGATCTTCTTGCCGACGAGCGCTTTGCAACGAACGCCAAGCGAGTCGAACACCGCACTATCATGGACGACATCTTCAACGACGTTTTCTCGGCTAGGACGTCTAAGGAGTGGCTGACTCTGCTCGATGGCTCGGGTTTGGCTCATGGTCCCGTGAACAGCATTCAGCAGGCATTCGAACATCCGCAGACGCAGGCAAGGGACATGGTGCAGTCTGTTGAGTGGGATGCAGTGCGTTCTGGCGAGTGGCGAGGGATTGGTACGCCGGTGAAGTTCAGTGATGCTGATACAAGTCTGAGGTCACGACCTCCAAGATTGGGCGAGCATACTGATGAGGTGTTGGGAGAGCTTGGGTATGGCGAGAGTGAGATTGGGAGGTTGAGGGAGGAGGGCGTGGTGTGAAGTCGCGGCTGATGCAATTGCCTGGAATGTGCGTGGTGAAGCTGAGGTGCATGCGAGCGCGGAGGATGAACGGATGCGCGTCGTGGTGAATCCACTTTGTAGTGAGTGATGGTAGGAACGGGTTGCGGGATCGAGCCACCATGAACCGAGGGATAATGACGAAGTGACAGGAGTCACAAGTGATGATGCCAGTAGCCACCACTATTAGCAGTCGGCCCTCGAGCGATGGTTGCATGAGACAATTAGGTTGTCGATAGAAAGCGAGGCGCAGGGAACAAGACGGACTGAGCTGCTATGTCGAGTCAAGAGGGAACTCTCAGTTGCGTCAAGGTGAAGTGGAAGAAAGGATGCCAATATACATATACTACAGCCAACGGACCAATTATCGCCCAGTCGCGTCCAAAGCCGTTATCCCGAATCGTTACCCATAGCCAGCTAAACCATCGTGTCGCGTCCAAAGTCATGTACACCCATTGTCTCGTCCCATTGTCCCATCATGTACATCATCACTTGCGTCCCTTCAACCCTCCCAAACCAACGAACACGAACCTCTTGCTTGTGCCCGGAATACTGAATCCTTTCTTCCCATTCCCCTTCACCCTCTGTCCATCCACCCAATGCCTTCGTACGTTCGTTCCATGCCTATCGATACCCAAGCTATTACCCTGACTGAACCCTCCTGTACCACGGAATCCAGGCATACGAACACTCAACCTTCTTGGGAACTTGGTTGGGTGGTCGGAAGTATCACCACCTCGTGGCAAAATGTCGAAGTCTTGTCCCATACCTGGGAGAGAATCGACGGAGTCTGTAGAATAGCGTGTCGCGTAAGATGGACGCCAATTTGGATGCAAGCTGATGTTGCGGGCATTGTTCTCCCCTTGTGAGATCGATTGGCGCTTTGGAAAGAGTATCTCAGAGAAACGACGCGCGTGTGATGCGAGTGATGGGCGTTTCTCGGGACTGATCAACTGTCTGTCCAACTCGCTGTTTGGCGTAGGCGGAATGCAATTGATCTGCGGTACTTGCTTTCCATCGCCAGCTTGCATATCCTGTCCATTCAACGCGAAAGTCGGCTGTGTAGGGCGTTTGGTAAACGACGGTTCTAGAAAGCCGCGATATGGGTCTTTGAATGTAATGTCGTCTTCATCGATGTAGCTGTCCTTGAGTGATTTCTCTTTGTCCTTGCTTGTAGGTCGAGAGGCATGATCGACAACCATGACACTCTTGTTGCTGTGAGGAAAGATCTCCATGTTGCTTGCTTCGCACAGCTCGGCGTTGGCAGACCATTGACTTTGCGATGCGATCGTTGCCATACTGCGGGAATGCTGATGTGCCGAGATACCCAGGAATTGGGGCGAAATTGGAGACACGATGCGCTCGACTTCCACCGGTCTTGGAGCATGATCCGTCATTGAAAGCTTCTCCAGGCGATAATCTCTTGAGTGACGACGGAGACCGTGCTCAAACGCTTCAATCTTGTGCGAGCTGCCTTGCTGAGCCACTAAGCTCGTTGCTCGATTGGACTTGCTCTTGTTGGAAGCAGGCATCGAGGTATGGCGCAACTGGTGGGCAGGCCGTTCGATGACTTCAGATGTTTGATTCTTCTTTCGCGATTTGGCACGTAAAGTCGCGTCGTACACCTCCATCGGTCTATTATTGATCGTGTCGCTCAGGATTCGTCTCTCGCGACGCAATTCGCGTGGTGGCACTGGGTTGGACACAGCCCGCAAGTTCGACGCTTTCGGATTGTACTGCCCACTGAGTATTTCAGCGCGTCGGCTCGGACGAATAGCTTGCGATAGTGACCGAACTGACGGTTCTGATTCCTTGACCGTGTTACGTCCGTGAACATCCCCGGGAAGCAGATCACCGCTGTCAACACTACTTGCATCGCTCGCAGTGCGAAGCGAATGGCATTTGGAAACGCGTCGCAGTGCATGGCCCATGGCGTCTTGAGCAGAGATCACCTTCGCTTCCACCGCCTTGCCAGACTGCACCGCGTCAAACCTGTCCATGTTCGCTGTGCGGATGTGCCTGTAGATCAGGTCGAGTTCGTCGGCGTTGTGTTGGTAAGAGGTTAGAATTTGACTGCTCTCATCGAAGTCCAAATCGTCGCGCAGGACTGTAGGCTCTCTGTCACCGAGACTGTCGTCGACAACACCAATCGTGGATGGTTGAGGCAGTCGCTTCTTGCGCACTGTAATGTTCAACGGAGGCGGCTGTAGAGCGTCGAGGTGAGGAACTCTGTGAAGAGAGTGTTTTCGTTCTTGTGGCAATTTGTCCGGTCGAGCAATATCGCTTAACCTACGTGGGTTGCTCGATCGCACCTTCCCAGTGTTCATGCCATGCCCAGACCTCTTACTTCTCTTACCACGGAGGTGTATGCTCGACAGCCCTCCAGCATTCGGGCTCATCGCTACTGGGCTCGACACTTGGTCAGAAGTGACTGTGGGCCCATCGAAGGAAATGTAAGAGATGTGCTTCTCCCATGCATCATCGTCCGGAGGTGCGCCACCTGCCGAATCTCTGCTCGCTGGCGATGGTGACCCCTCTCTCAAGTCTTCATCATCGCTATGCACATAGCTTACATGCTTCTCCCAGGACTCATACTGTTCGGACCCTGCACTGCTAGCCTCACTAGTCCCTACCATCTGGTATGATTTGGATCTGATTGCATCGCGACTACCAGCTGTACCAGACTCACTGGCGTTGTCACGATACCGCTTTCTTCTCACGCTACGACCACTTGGAGGCGTGCTGGATCGCTTTTCAGCTCGATCTGGCACGGCGCGCGGGACACCATCGCGAACCAGACTGGGAGTCCGTGGTAGCTCACGTTGTCCCAAGTCAGGCATGGGTGGAGATCGACCGTCGCTGTCCATGTCTAGGGACTCGCCTCCAGCCCCACCAGCAGTAGACATGGGCAATTGGACGGGTCCACCTCGATTTTCGAATAGCGTCAAATGTTCCATCGAAGGCTCCTCCCTCGCCGTGATGAAGCTTTCCGCTCTTGAATCATCGTCGAAAGTCAGGAACGCCGGCCGCAGAGTCGTGAGTAGCTGGCCATCACCCATGTGCACCTTTGCGCCGACAGCAGTGGGAGGGGTATGGTCCGGCGACGGAAGCCCCAACACAGGCGGCGTATCAAGCCGCGGATCCGCCGCCGCCTCGTCGGGAGGTGTAGGTGGGAACCGCATCTCAAAAAGGAAGACTTGCTCGAAAGCCAGTGAGGGTCGTGACCCGCCGCGATGGGCCTTGAATTACAGCGGCTTCATCGAAAGAGACATCGTCATGCCAAGAGGAGGGTACAGAAGTGAAGTGTGAAGATGAGGAGGGCCCGACGCTATGAAGAGTGGGATGGTGGCTGCAAAGAGCTGCATGTGCAGCGTCGCAGAGAGCTGCATAGTCGAGGTTGGAGGTCGCGCAACTAATCTTGGCACGCTTTCGTGGCGTATGCATTGATGCCGGGTCAGATGTGCTCGTGCATGGGGGATGCCGGGAACTCGCAGATGCATAAAGTTTGAATGGCCAGGTGCGACTATCCAGGTCTTCTCCGATCAGACGGTGGTGAAGAGACTGTACTGCTCGGATGAGCAGCAGAGGCTGAAGTCGGGTAGTGCACTGCAGTGCTTTCGCGAGGAGAGCGACCCGATCATCTGGAAGCCTTCCGCATTACGCCACGAACCTTGCAAGTGCCGCACCAGATCGGCGGCAACGTGGACAATCCACCGTGGAAGATCGGAATGTACCCGTTATATCGAGCTACCGCATACGATTGTCGACTGGAAGGTACACTGGGCGCTTGTCGAACAATTACCAGACCGAGGTGTTCGGAGATGCCCACAGGTGTCGCTCTTTCTGCTCACTTCACTTCCCATGTCTTCGGTGTCAGAAGTCGTGGCTCAAACACCTTAGAAGGGAATCACATACCTCCAATCCGCGAACAAGAGCTTGCTGTAAGTTCTCGATTACAGCGACGGCAGACCATGCCTGTCCACCCCGTTGGTAATTGCAGTTGCACACTGGATGTCAGGCATCATGTAGCAGCGCAAGTGCTCTTCGCGCGCCGGGTCTGCGTCTGTCAAGTAGGAAGACAATGTGAAAGTACATGTAAAGGGTTTGTTCAAACGACTACCATAGTCCGCTGCTTCCAACATGGTCTTGCACTACACATATGGGTGGCACACGGCTTAAGATATACAGACTTCAACTTGTTGCTAGACGATCTCCCGAGCCTACGATACACCCGCTTCCCCCGGAGCACGGGCTGTTAGCAGTGCTGCTATCGGCTCAGTAGTGGCATTCAAGAACTGTAGTGCTGTCTCTGTGAGAGGTCGGGTCAAATGGTGCAAGACATCACCTTGCCTTTGACTCTCAAATACGATGCACGCCAAGGTTCTTCGTATTGGTGAGCATGCTGAGGGATGAGCGCGTGATAGACCGTAGGAGTAGCGAAGGCAGAAGACCCGTGGTAGGCTTTCGAAGTCATACAGACGCATTTGTCTCACCTACAGTCTATACCTGAATTCTTTGTTCTTCCGATCAGTCAGATCCGAAAACTCGACGTCAGCTTTGTGGCCGTCCGGCAACGCATCGCGCCGCTTATTCTCCCAGACGTAATACATCCGCAAAGCTATCGTCAAGACTGCAGCAACGGTGCAAGTCACAACGATTGAAATCTTGGCCGGGACGTATTCAGGTGCTGACTCCGCCGTGAAGGTCCTGGGAGGGGGTCAGTATATCTGCCGAGCGAATGGAGAGCATGACGCAGGATACTGACAATGGTCCGATGATGTTGCCGATGCAGAACGACATGAGTAGCAGGGCGTTCATCGTCACTTTCTTACTATGGCCTGCAATGTTCGATGACACCCAGCTGTATAGTAATGGCAGAGTCGCGCCTATGCCGGTCGTTAGAATGTGGTAGGCGTGTCTCTAGGTCCAGATTGCTTACCTATGCAGTTGGTGAGATAGTTTCCTATCAGCTTCCCGATCTTGTTCTCATCAGGCAAGAACGCTATCGCACGAGGTCAGCTAATCGTGAATCAATATGCAGCTTCTATATTACCTAGTAAACAACCGCCCATGATACCCGGCACTAGCAAGGCGATAAGATTCCAAGCGCGTTGGCTGAATCGACCTGCCAGGTAAGTGGCAATGAGGATGGCGATGATTGAGATAAATCCCGACGGGATCTGTAGCAGAGCGGTGGTCTTGCTATCGTAACCGAACCCCTTGATGAGCGTGGCTTGGAAGCTAGAGACAGCGCCATTCGGCACGTTGGAAGCAATGGTTATCAAGCAGAGCATCCAGGTTTGTGGATCGGTGAGGCACTCAAACACTTGCGCGGGCTTGAAGTGTTTGTTCTCGATACCAGTCTGGTTCTCGCGAAGTCTCTCAATAGCCCAGACCTTCTCGTCATGTGTCAGACGACTCTTCATCGGGTTGTCCGGGAGGATCAGCATGACTACAAGGCCGTGGCAACATGTCATCAGGCCAACAACAAGAAACATGATTTGCCAGCTGGTGAAGGTGCTAGATTTGTAATGCTGGAAACCGTAGGAAATCAGGCTGCCAACAACAGTGCCGGTCCCAGTTCCCAAGTACCAGATGCCCGTTCGGAGTGGCTGCTCGTTGGCTTTGTACCACATTCCGGTGATGAGGATCAACGATGGCGCGACCGCACTCTCGAAGACTCCAAGGAGTACACGGGTTGTGACGAGAGCCCCCCAATTTTTGCAGGCGCTCGTACTCGCGACAATCGTGCCCCAGAAGAAGACCATTGCGCCCAGATACTTCGCGGTTGGAAGCCGCTGCATGCCATATCCGTGTGGGAACTCGAAAGCTAAGTAGCTCACGTAAAAGATCAACGCGAGGTTGCTGAACTGAGCCTTGGTGATGTGTGCGTCTTCTTGTAGGCCCATAACGTTGGCGTAGTTGATAAGCGTCTTGTCGAGATACTGAAAGAAGTAGCATCCCCACATGATGGGCATGATCATGAGATCGATCTTGCGAACAAGCTTCTTATGATCCTGGGGGGTCATCTCTCGCACTGTACCCTCGTGTCGGAGGAAAGCCAGAGCGGCATCCGCATTGCGAACGTCTTTGACCTCGCCAACCGCGAGATCAGGACTGGGGCCGCGGATTGAGGCCTCGACATCTTTCTCTTTCATTGAAGGATCCGACATAGCTGCCAGTGAGTCGTATGGGTAAGGTCGTTAGGTCGGGTTGCGGACGAAGAGAAAGATTTCGATGGGACGGACAGGTATACAAATAGCCTACCTTGTGATACTCGTCCACTCCACAACACGCACACCCCGATGTGTCCATGCGATTGAGCCGCCATGACCTCATCTGAAGTCAAGAACGCAGGCTGATCATTCGCGGAGAGCACTGCCAAGGCCTTCGTATCTCACATATTGCCCGTGTGGAGGCGTTCTGTAGCCGGTCAGATAGCATCTGCGGACGTGAGTTCACGTGTACAGTCAAGATCGCGACGGAGAATCCGATGGGTTTGCCTCGACCTCTTCGGCGACCATTCGATTGCAGGCGATGCTATCAGGATCTACAAAAGCGGCAGCTCCATCGAGGTGCATGTTTGAGATAGGCGAGGCACAGGAGTGCAGATAAGGAATGCCAAGATGAGGAGGAGTGACACACCGTCCGTTGTACCCGTCGATCTTATGTCTTCACACGTTACGACCCAACAGTGCCAACATTCTAGGACATCGAGTAGGCTCCTCGTCTCAATTATGGGCTCTCGATGATCGAGTATGAGACTGTGATAGTCAAGGTCGTGCGGCCAGAATGCAGAGCAGCGTGGGGGACTCGCTCGCCTAACGGGAACATCAGAGGGTAGCGAGTGGCCGTGGCTGTGGCTGTAGAAGCAAGCTGGGTAGTGCCAAGTATCCTGTTTCGGTCGCTAGGTGAAAAGGGCGACAGAGTATCGTGAAGTGCTACAACTGGAAGTCACCAGGAGACTCGGTAAGCACGATCAAGTGCAAATCCAGACTTCCGGGCCGAAAGGCGGCACGGACGCTTGAAGCGCGTCAAGTCATGTCCTCACTTCCAAGGTTTTGCTCTCCTCTCAACAAGCCAACATAGTCAACCTCTGCACAGTGCTACGGACGTACGACGCCGGTGGGTATTCCTCCTGCGCCAAGAACAGACGCTCAACAGAGGCTTGAGGAAATCATGCCCGTCATGGCAATACCGAGCTCGCTTTGTGGACCACGTGAGGAAGTCGCGACAATGAAACCAACCTGCTGGCATCGACCACTCGTGTCGCGATGTCATTCTGTGCGCAGCATCTGTTATGCTACCCACAGGTATCAAGCGAGGTCATATGCTTGCAGATAGAAAATATGACCGATGGCTAATTCCACGATTGCTACTGCAGTCACGACCATAGCGCCCCCGAAAGTCAATTGCATAGGTATTGACATATGGCGCGGTTGTTTGGGTGTCAATTTCCAGCGCTGAAAGTGTTTTGCTACATCCAAGGACCAAAAGTTAGCGCAATTTCTAGTATAGGCAGATGCAACCATTCCAAGCCTTGCAAATGGCTGTCTACAGTTGTAAGTATGTTCTCAACAATCAGCTCGACTCTTACTCGCCATCGCTGGCAGTAACTGTCGTTCATATACGGCTTCAAGCACGCTCTTGCCACCATATCATGTACAAGGTGGCAATGACTCGAATTAAAGCATCTCCATTGTCACACCAACGCCGCGATAGAGCAGCCGTCAGTCTAGCGACTTCAGTATGCAGTGGGCGCGGCTCATCTATCATCAAGCACGAGAAGAGGTTCTGGAATAGTGGAAGGGCGTGGACCGAGGAGCATATAAGTGACATGCCCGTAAGGGCTACGGAGCACTTTCTTCTCGAGCAAGTCGGATCGTGATAGCCTTGTTACAGTTCCACCAGCACTTTTGCCACTTAGCATCCCTGGAGATACCACAACAGCATGCGACTACCCCCTACTTCATAGTCTGCGGATGCTGACGGCGAATTTAGATCCGAATGCTTCTTGAGTACCGCTCTGCTGATGGCGGCAACCCTTACCAGGCCTTGGAACCCACACTTGGCCGCACAGCCCAAGCTCTGCGATTGAAGGTCCTTCACCATGTTGAATTGGCAGAAGTGACCGCTTACGAAGTTGCACTTCGTGCTGCTCGTGCCGTGGGAAAGACAGATCCGGGGAAGCCGCTGAGGTTCCGGGGCGGATTATGCCGAAGACAACAAGATCTCTGTGCAGCGGGCGCTCGATCACTTTCAACGCAAGGATGCAGCATGTCGGAGCACAGCAGCATTCCCGGAAACGCGAGCGAGCGGCAGATGTCGAGCAGTCCGTTGCGAAGCGATCGAGAATATCGTTTTCCGCAAGAGCTAAGTCGGACAATCGCGATGCTCTAGCCACTCCCGCCAGCAGCTACCATACTAAAGCCTCAGTACGAAGCAACTCACTTTTCCGCACATCAAACAAGGGCACCAACACCACTCTTCTGGCGGTCTCCAATCCTGCACAGACGAAACCACTCACCCTGCCAAGCATATTCGACGACATCTTGAACTCGAACGTCATGCACCCCAGCGGACTGTCAAGATACCCAGCAATCAACAGCTACGCCGTCCGAGGCACCAGTTCGCCCTCGACTGGACTGCGATCGATGGCCCCTAAGCCACCTCTTCTGGGCTCCGTGACAGTACCCTACCCGAGACGCGTTCTGCCATCCCCAGATGTACGCCACACACAGCACTTGGAGTTTGTGGCAGTGAGGCTGTAGGCCGATACCTCGGCGTACGACAGACTGCAGACTATGGAGCCAACAGCGGCGCCACTGGGACCCGTCTCTAGTCTGATGCCTACGCGATGTTAGGTCCGTAGTAGCGCTCATGCACAGCAGCTGAGTGCGGGTCGACAGCGAATTCCGCAGCGATGTCGTGATTCGGGACATCACTCTCAGAAGAGTATGTCTATAGGAGTAGCCCCCGGTTGCTATTGATGCAGGGATTGCCACCGATGTTCATGGGCCACCTGAAGTCGTTCTGCAACGGCCACTAGCTGGGATGGCCTGCACTGTAGCAGAGTTGAACATACGAGGTTCAGAGACGTCACTTCAGGCTCTTGGATTTTTCAGAATCGGACTACGGGAAACGCTGAACGCGTTTCCCACTCTCACATATGTTAAGCGGCATGAGATGGTCCATCGAGTTTCATGAGTGAGCTGACGTAACTGGCGATGCCTCTTGACACTTGACTCCCTTCTTCGAGTCGTTCCTTCCACCCGGGGTCCACATGCGGTTGGTAGCAAATCCACCAGAGGTACAGGAAGTGTGCCGTGTGGAATGCAATCATTGATGAATCTCTCACATTTACATGTACATAAATATCTTCTCGGCATCGCCCCGTGCCCAGCACAAAGCGATACTACATATTACCTCGTCCGGATGTATGACGACCTTCCTGTATCCTACGCTGCGATCTCCCGCGCGAGCGATGTCCGGACCATTCCCATTTCATTAGAAGTTCACCTCCCAACTGCTGATGCCGCTTCCGTGTAGTCGACGAAATCGCCTCTTATGCCCCCCTGCGCTCCTCCGTAAGACACTATTCCCAGTTGCTATATCCAGTGCGCAGCAAGTGAAGTTGAGTGTAAGAATTCACCCTGCATCATCATCATCGTATTTTGCGGCTTCGCCAGCGATTGTGTCCGCGCTAGGTTCGTCGCCAAGCTCAACAACCTTCTCACGGCAAGCAGAGGCTGAGAAGCCGTTCCCGACTTTGCCCGCGATGATCCGCCAGCGATCAGCTTCGTACTCGGCTGTTGCTCTGCGCAGCCGATCGATCTGTAGGTGTCGCTTGAGTCAGCTTGTTGGCCGCGGTTGGGCGCGATGACGCGAAAGCAGGATCACCATAAGCAAGTCAGTAAATGTACTGACTTCAGATGGATGGCAAAGGGGTGCAGTGAGGAGGTGGACAGGTCAAGTGCACACAATAGAAGTCAGCCACTTACCATTTCGTCGGTCCAGACCACACTCTTCGCCTTCAGCTTCGTGCAGTACCGTACTTGCAGTGTGCCGGAACTCCTTCCGGGAAAGAAGTCGGCAATTTGCTTCCAGGTCAGCTGCTTCGTCTCCTTCAACTCCACCAGTAAAGCATCCTCCTCGGGAGTGAATTTGAGCTTTGGCCCTTTCGGTCGAGGCGCTGGCTCTGGCATGCCTGGCTGTCCTACTACTGACGATGGCCCAGCCTCTTCGCTGTCGTCACCGTGTCCAGTGCGCTGAGATTTAGTAGGTGGGGGTTGATTGGGCAGGCGATGATGATGGTGTGTCGAAAGCCCGCTTTGACTGACTTGCGAGGTTGCTGGCGACTGCGCGTGCGATTGATAAGCATAGCCTTGCTGTTGTAGTTGGGCGTGACGGCCGTGAGGCGTGAGTTCAATCGGCGCTTGAGAACTGGATGGTCCGGCCTGAGACTGTTCTTGCTGCAGTGCGGCATAGTCATAGGCAAAATCCGCGTGACTTCGCTTCCGAGTAATGTGCTCGTCTGGTCGATACTGCGAGAGCATGTGCTGCTGCTGCCGTTGCTGAATCTGCTGCTGCTGCTGTTGTTGCTGGATCTGTTGTTGCTGGATCTGTTGTTGCTGGATCTGTTGTTGCTGAATCTGCTGTTGTTGCGCTTGGTAGACAAGCTGAGCTTGTAAGTTCTGGCGCGGGCTGCTGTACTGCGTATTTGTGTTGTGTGAGCTCGGACGAGAGATCTGCTGTGACGGCAGCATTGGCGTCGGCTCCAAGCCGTATGTTGGCTCCGGAGCGGATGTTTGCGAAGGCAGGACTGCTGCTGGAAGTGCATGCTGGAACGATTGCGAGACCTGCGCCTCGATGTACTGGCCTGAGGGCTGCTGGAAGCCTTGCGACAACAGCATGCCATATTGCGTGTCAGTCCCCGAAGTCTGGTTGTTGGCCTGTTCTTCTAAGTTCTGGCCAGCATAGTCGAAGACGTAGCCTTGGTATGGGCCGGCCAGTGTGGCGGTCGCGCATGGAGCCTGCAATACCAAGCAGCTTGCCACGATTGCGACAAGTCAGGTTGAAGTCAAATGACTGTAGCGCGAGAGCGATGGATGGTTTGAATAACGATAGTACAGAATGGCCGATAGCATCCGGTGAATAGGCGAAGGCAGGTCCAGATCATGAGCGATTGAATTAGATTAAAATGTCGAACGAGCGTGATCGAGGGCCAAGTTGGGATGATATGAGTGCTCGAGGGAACTGTGAGGTGTCGATGCCGGCATATCAGACGGCACGCATGCAGGACAACAGAGTGACCGATTTAGTTGCTTGAGATATGGCACCTTGCTGCATTAGCATGTTCGTCTCTGTCGGTTAGCGAGATGCGCAGCAGACGGGGAGGGAGAAGTGGTTCGATTTAGAGATATGGAAGCGAACGCATCCGCGAGATCGCCACTTTCAAGTATGAGGCACCCTGGGCGTCAAGTGTCATATCCTCTGGGAGAGGGCGATGCTGCCTCAGGATTGGTCAGGTGGAGAAGAGGTCCTCGCAACCCGCATGAAATGATACAAAATGCTGCATGGATCAGCTCCAGGTTTGAACGCAAGCTGCGTACGCATTCGCCGCGGCCATATGCAGGTACTTGCCTAGTAGACGCACCCCTGGCCGGTATGGGCCCGGCAGACTTGACAAGATGTCGGACCAACAATTGCGCCTGAATGCATGTTTCTACCCAAGCTAGCCAACGGGCTGCGGTGGTGCGGCATGGCGAATGCGCATCGACAGAAGCCTCCTCGCTTCGCCAACCTTTCCGCGCTAGCACGCACATACACATGGAGTTTGCCACATGTGTGCAGTGGTAGTTGCACGAATTCGCAACGATGAAGTCAAGCAACCCCAGTATCAGTGACCGAAAAGTGCCTGTATCGTGGCTGAGTCGATTGTAGATCTCTCCAGCATTGTAAGAATAGTATCTTCGCATCATACAGTAAAGTGCCGGGAGCCGTAATGGTTACTGGACAACAGATGAACTCCACGAACATGCCGCTGCACTAGGTGCAGGTATGCCCATTGTGGCGATACGTTTCAAGTCAAGCCACGTGCTGACTGGTCAGATAGCAGCTGGCATCGGAGCACTGTGCGAATGTAGCAGCAACAGGTACAGATCATGGCTGCTTTGGTGGCCGTTCCGTGCTCGACATCCGTTATAGGCAGGGATGAGGTCGCGGGAGCCCTACACTGGACTTCAGGCTTGGAAGCCCGCGCCGCCACCCGAGACTCTGACTCGATGTCTTCTCGAAGTATGCCGCCTGACGCGGTACTTCAGTGTCGTTCGCATGACATCGAGCGCGAGCGCGCTACGTTTGCGCCAGCTTTCTGTAGTTTTAGCGCTTCATTTGATCGAGCATTGCATTCCCTGAGCGTATCATTGTCTAACGACGTTTGCAAATCTATCGGGACGTGCCGGGGAACCAGACCCTGAGCGACGCTGGCGCCCAATGGACGTGGGTCTAGCACGGTCTAGCAACAAACTGCCGAGTACTGACGTTGGATCCGCACATGCTAGATGAAACATCGGCGGGCCGTTAGGAAAAGCGTCGCCACAAGAGATCGGCGGCGGCCGCTGCGCCTCACGTTGTCTAGACGTGAAGAGTGAAGATTTGCAGATCTCCACGGGGAGTATTGCGACATGCGTTCGGGATCGCCGAGGCATCAAAATGTGTGTATTCATAGAACGGTGATCTTAGCTGCTATTCGGGGTGCAGAAGAGCGAAGCGATTTCGACGATCGCGGTCGCGACTGCCACCATTGGCCTTGGCCGTGCATTTCGACCGTGCATGGACATGATACAAATGTGGCTGAACCTGGATGTCGGTTGAATGAGAGCATGGGCAAACGAATCTCATCCTCGACGAGTGCTCTGTAATTTTGCCGACAACGGCCTTTGCTTGGTCGTGTGCACCCACTGCCGATGCTACGATTTGCTCACAATGCTCCTGGACGTGTCAAGTATCCGCATCTGCATATCCTATGTCGACCACTCAGGGTTGTCGGGCAGGCAGCTTCCCAATGGCTTGATCGTCGCATCAGCCGCCCCAGAAGCAAGATCTTAGCATCTTCCAACCCATCTTCGATTTCGTACAAGCGGCAGACGTGGCGATGCCGTCGGAACTTCCTATTCGTCCGACCAGATTATGCATCACTGTAAGCTTGCAAACAAGACAATGGTCGTTCGTCGAGACTCCAAGGACGCCGATCATTGGTCGAGGTAGGCGAACTATATCAGCACTTTACCGTCGTTTACTATCCGACTACGGGTAGGGCCATCTACGAAGATGGCAGCTCGGCCGATTAACTTCATGCACGTTGTCAAATCTCCGATGCCTTGTTTTGCGTCGCAAGGCATGGACGTATCAGTGCACCAGATTCTGGCAGCTGAGTGGGTAGCCCAAGGTACCAGAACGAAGCACTCGCAAGAGGGTCACAATGTCGACATACTGATGTAGTGTGGCCGGATGCTCCTGTGTAATTACTCGAGGCAGCCAATCCGACGACTTCTGCACCCCGAGCCGCATCGCTAATGGTGCCATAGCAAAGAGAATCTGTATACAAGCCACCCAGTAACGTGGATCACTCCTCCCGGACAGGAGAAGTGTGTGCGCCTGATGACAGCGCGCATCTCCACTCTTCCAACCAACTGAGGAGCCTCGTGCTGTTACCGTGCTTACCGGGAGCGCAATGTCACATTTGCCCATTCAATGAGAAGCATCTGCTTAGAGATATGCATCTTGTGACGTCCTCTCGACATTGCAGTCCTCGACACACCCTCATTGAGCTTTTCGATTTGAAACACAGGGAATGGAGATACTGCGGCTTCGCTGCATTTCCAGCATCCTCCAGAGGGATCTACACGTTCAATAGTTGTATCAGTGTTGTACCTGATGCACTCGGATTGAGGCTCGAGTCAGGTTCCCCACCCCACCTCCCAAGCGATGTCGCACCAAGCTTACCTTCAACAAGCAGCTGCCCAAGCTTATCTCCTCCACTATGCAAAGCTCATGTCATATTGGACTCTGTGGGTAGCTATCGCACGCTCTTGCTGCTCACACTGATACTGATGTCTCTGTCGCACCTTCGGGCTCTTCTCGTACGAAGTGCCATACTGATCGGCATCGCAGTCGTTGATCACGCCTTGTCTGATATCCACCATGCTGATCATGCCCTCGCATTCGAAGGTAGTATTCTCGATGGCTTGGCCTGGTATATCGTAAGGTGTAGTACATTCCTACCTTCCATTCATAAATCTTCTGTACAACGTCCAGTATCTCATTTCCATTGTTGCTGTACCCACATGCGTCGACAATGGAAAGTCCTACAGAATCTCACGATAAGAAGATGGGCGTATCGAATGCAGTCACGCCCGATGCCCACCCTGAGGTCGCTGGCGGCATCATTGCCCATGCTGTAGCGAGCAATGGGAACGTTCTAGACGAGGGTCTGCAACGCGGCCTCAAGGGAAGACATCTACAGATGATAGCATTTGGCGGTGTGGTCGGGTAATCACCGAGAGACAGCTACAAGCACTTGGTCCGTGACTAATAATCCCCAGTGCCTCCATCTGGTACGGCACCGGCACAGCAGTCGCCTCGTCCAGCCCCCTCGGCGCCCTCATCTGCTTCACCATCATCGGCATAGACGTCTTCTTCGTCATGCAAGCCCTCGGCGAGATGAGCACCCTCTTACCCATCCCAGGTGCCTTCATTGAGATGTCTGGCCGTTTCGTCGATCCGGCATTGGCGTTCGCGCTGGGCTGGAACTAATGGTACCTTTGGGTCTGCAACCTTGCCAATGATTACAACAATGTATCGATTATCTTCGCACTCTGGAGTACAAAAGTTCCATCTTATGGCTGGATCCTGATAGCCTGGGCGTTCTATCAGACCGTGAGCTTGATGGGCGTCGTCGTCTACGGAGAAATTGAGTTCTTTCTAGCCTCCTGGAAGCTCTTCTGCGTGCTAGGTGGCTTCCTTGTTGCGATTCTGATCGATACTCGCGGTATCGGAGGTGAGTACATCGGTTTTCGGTACTGGAAGACTCCCGGACCCTTCGCGAACGGCATCAACGGCTTTGCGCAGACCTTTCTGCTCGCTGCTGTGTACTACTGTGGTACTGAGATGCTGGCTCTTACCGCTGCAGAGTCCAGGAACCCTGCTCGAGATCTGCCCAAGGCTATCAAGCAGACTTTCTGGCGAATCCTCATCATCTTCATCGGCCTTGTCTTCTTCGCCGGCCTCCTCGTGCCCTCTGATAGCGACGAGCTTCTGAGCGCAGACACTAAGACCGGCAAATCGCCATGGACGATCGTGCTCGGGCAAGCCGGCTGGCCAGGTGCAGGCAGTCTAGTGAATGTGGTGATGCTCACAGCCCAATTCTCCTCCATCAACTCAGCCATCTACGTCGCTTCGCGCTCGCTCGTGACGCTCGCGAAGACCGGCAGAGCGCCCAAAATCTTCGGAAAGACCACGAAGAATGGCACACCTGTGAACGCCATCCTAATCTCGAACTTCCTCGGCTTGCTAGCGCTACTCAACATCACTGCCGGAGCTGGCAAAGTCTTCACGTATCTTATAGATATCGCCGGTGCCGCAACATTCATCGCATGGGCCTTCATAGGCGTGACCCACGTCCGGTTCCGTAACGCCTGGGTGCTGCAAGGGAACTCTGTGTCCAATCTGCCATACAAAGCTGTGCTCTATCCGTACGGCACGTACTTCGTCGTCGGACTGAACATATTCCTGGTCGTCATTTCAGGTTATGGAACGTTCATAGGCGGGTTCGACGTAGTGAACTTTGTGTTCAACTATATAGTACTGGTGATCTTTGTGGTGTTGTACGTGTTCTGGAAGGTTGTGAAGAAGACGAAGTGGGTGAAGTTGGTGGAGATAGATTTGCAGAGTGGGAGGAGGGATTACACGCATCTCAATGTTGAGATGTCTGGGGTGGAAGGGACAGGGAAGAGGCCGTGGTGGATTGAGGCGAAGAGATGGGTCGTAGGGTAATGGTGTTTTAGTGAGCAGTGCATACATCTAGCGACGGGCACCGAGGCTCGAGCTACCGCGCCATATGCCTTCGTAGTGGCGGTACTTTCGAGGTCACCGTTGCCTTGTGAAGATCTATGACCGTCTCAGCCCATCTGACCTGCCGCAGGGGATGGCGACATGGCTCACAGCTCCCGCATGCAAGGTCCGGCGGTGCAAAACTGCACGTTATCACATTAGGCTGCCTAGAGGATCATATGACTAACGGCCGACATCTAGGCGATGCTATCAAGATTGCCGCAGGGTGGAGGCACGCGATCCAAGGATGAAGTCAGAGCACAAGCGCGCTGCGGGCCGAACGGGGTCGCTTTTGCCGCAGTGCGGGACGATGACATAGCCAATCTTCGAGCAGTGACGGCGAGAGCTTCACGGAGGATGGAGGAGTGAAACTCGACAGCAGCATCTCCTTGTCTCAGTATATTGAAGTAGCTAAGGGGCATCGGTGCTTGCTTTCATAACTGGTCGTGACACGTACATATACCGGACAGTTGATCAAGCGACAGTGTCAAGGATCACTGCCATATGTGCCAGACAGCATTCTTCGCATGCGCGTGCGCTTACGAGCGCAAAATACCCGGCTGGACCGGGCATTGTGGAAGTCAGCGCAAACAAAATCGTCGCGATACCGAGACCGGGACGGCTTTGTTGGCGTCTATCACTCACTCTCGGTTAGCCGCAGCAAGCTGCCACCCTGGGTCGCTGGAAACGGGACACAGACACCGCTTGACCGAAGCACAGCACGTGCCTTGACAACACTTCGTCCAGCCGATCAAGTACATATCGCATGATAGCGACAAAGTCAGCAAGCCAAGATGCGGCGGCAGCCACTGCGTAGCACGACCACAGCAGTGCGAAAGGTCGAGCCAGTCGCACTGCTGCAGAGCTACGACAGCGGCATCAACCCCAGCAGACCGATCAAATCTTCGCCACTGGCAAGTTCGACTATAGCAGGCCTGCCGCTGGAGTTGCTGGATCGATTGAGAGCATTCCCTCTGTTCCAGTCGGCGCCTGAGTCCTTCTTGCTGTCCATTGGGAAGAGCTTGAGGCCGAGCATCTACCAGCCCAGCCAGGAGATCGTGCGAGAGGGCGAAGATGCGAAGGCAATGTACTGGCTGGTGCGCGGGAGTGTGCGGGTCACGAGTCGAGATGGCGAGAGTACTTACGCGGAGCTCAAGCCAGGTTCATTCTTCGGCGAGATTGGGATCTTGATGGGTGTGCCGAGAACGGCGACAATTGTGGCATCCGTCCGGAGTATGGTCGTGAGGCTGAATAAGGAAGACCTACAGAAAGAGCTCCCGAGCTATCCTGATGTTGAGAAATCAATCCGGGAGGAAGCGCTCGAGAGACTGGCGATACTGGACAGAAAGAAGAAGGAGCGCGGATCGTCGACTGGTCATCTTGGTGATGCGGGACCAATGCGTCCGCCAACTGCGCCGAGGAAGAGATCAAGGGACTGGATAGCTGGTGATGTCGAGATGGGAGAGGCTGGAGCCTTTGTGGATGGCGAAGTGTTGAGCAACAAACGGCGCAAGTCGCCTTCGCCGAGCGTCATTGAGATGGCAGCATCGAGTGCCCTGGGTACTGCGCCTTTGACAATTCGCCGACTGCTAAAGGAGCTCCCTCTCTTTGCCAGCCTACCCGACGAGATTCTGCATTACCTGGGCTGCAACGCGCATCTCGTGTCTTTCCCGCCTTTCACAGAAATCGTCAAACAAGGCACTGCTGGAAGAGATGTCTACTTCGTCGTCAAAGGCGATGTGGAGGTTCTGCAGGAAGTCATCGAAGCCAGCCGCAGCAATACAAAACCCCAAAAGCATCACGACACATCAGCGTCGACAACTGGAGCTGGCGGACCGCATATGAGGTTCAAGGCGCGTCTGAAGCCGGGGCAGTACTTTGGCGAAGTCACCAATCTAGCTTTATCACCCAAGCGAACAGCGACAGTGCGAAGTGTGCAGTCAGTCGAGTGCTTACTCATCACAGGCGAAGTACTGGACGAGCTATGGACGAAGTGCTCTCCTGAGATTCGGCAGCAAGTTGAGCGAGTCGCGAAAGGCAGACTGCATGCTGCAGATAAAGATGAGGACATCGTCATGTCTGATGTTGATGCAGCGAACGGCATTGGCGGTATCAGTACAGAGCCGGCAGCTGCAGAATGGCGAAAGCGGCTTCCTACAGTGACATTCGAGGAGCCGATTGACCTGCCTATGCCAATCAATCAGCTTGAGCCGATCGATCCTGATCCGTTCTTCAATCCGGAACTCGACAACATGCGAGCTAAGTCGCGGCGTGCTTCACTTGCACCGCCATCCACCAATAGCGATGCAGTACCATATCCCACATCTCGGCGCTCCTCGCTCGCACCTCCGCTATCGAGTCCTTCAGATGGGCAGCAAGTATCTCTGCTTGAGAGCTTGCGCACGAATAGCCCACCGACTAGCTTCAAATATCAGCCGCCGTCTCCGAGACGGCGTAAGCCAACACCTACAGACTTACCCACAAGTCCACTTCGTTTGTCGCCGACTACCACAAGACGACCTAGTCTAGCCCGACACCCGTCAAATGCTGATAAGGGACGTCTACCCGATGCACTGCTCCTACTTGTCCTGCAGCACCTCGATCTGCTAGACCTCATGCGCTTGCGTCGAGTGAGCATGCACTGGCATAACCTGCTCACCACTTCGCCAAACGTCCTCAACCGTCTCGATCTCAGTAGATACAACACCTACATCACGGACGACGTTCTGCGAGACGTCATAGTCCCATTCATCGGCTCTCGACCAAAAGACATAGACCTGTCAAACTGCTTCCACATCACTGACGATGGCTTCAAGCACCTCGTGGACGCGTGCGGCGAGTCTGCAGTGACGTGGAGAATGAAGTCCGTCTGGGATGTATCCGGACCTGCAGTCCTCAGTCTCATCGAGAAAGCTAGACATCTCGAGGAGATCGATCTTAGCAATTGCCGCGAAGTTGGCGACAACCTGCTTGCGAGAGTGGTAGGCTGGATCGTGCCGCCCAACGAGAAAGCGCCGCCTCCTCCCCCGCCGACACTACCGAATGGACGTCGCAAGGCCAAAGCTCCAGCGGTCGCGCCCTTGACGCTAGATCCACCTCAGCCTCCCGGAACGGTGGTCGGCGCCCCAAAGCTCAAGCGGCTAACACTGAGCTACTGCAAACATATCCAAGACCGCTCAATGTCTCACCTCGCTCTCCACGCCGCTTCACGTCTTGAATCCCTCGACCTAACGCGGTGCACGTCGATCTCGGATCTAGGCTTCCACTCCTGGGGAACTTACAACTTCCCGAATCTGAAGAAGCTGATCCTAGCGGACTGCACTTACCTCTCTGATCAAGCTATCGTGGGTGTCGTGGGTGGTTGCCGAAGTCTGCAAGATCTAGACTTGTCCTTCTGCTGCGCACTCAGTGATACGGCGACGGAAGTCCTCTCCTTGGGTCTCCCGCAGCTGCGACGCCTGAACTTGGCATTCTGCGGCAGCGCGGTGAGCGACAACAGTCTCCGCTGTATCGGCCTCCATCTACTCGAACTGCGCTACCTGTCTGTGCGAGGCTGCGTGCGAGTCACTGGGCAGGGCGTGGAGAGTGTAGTAGAAGGTTGCAGAAACCTGCGCGAGTTTGATGTAAGTCAGTGCAAGAATCTAAGGCCTTGGATCGAGCGGGCGGGCATGGCGAGGGTGAATGGCCGAAGAGAGGTTGGAGGCTGGGGAAGAAGTATCAAGTTCGATGTTGTTGCTGATGGTACTTGGCGGGCTGGGAGATAGAGGATTGTGAGCAGCATCTTCGAAAGATATCAGGAGTATATGGGAGCCATATGAGACGGAGCAGGGAAGGCGCAGATCTTGGATAGAGCTATATAGGATGTCAGAATCAATCTCGACTGTCTAGGTGGCGTATCGCTGCGATCATGACGCTGTGTTACTGCCCAGCTGCTCAGTGACTTTTGATGGCTTCGGCTCCTGTCGGTTTTCGGCCTTGAATATTGCGTTCAGGCGTAAATATAGCAAAACGGGCCCCCCAATGTACTCATCGCCTCTCCCATCGTGATATTCGGTGCCAGCACCCCAAGATCAAGAATATCGCTCAGCGTCGCATTAGGCGAAGGCGGCATATTGCCTATCGTCCGCGTACCAGCAATAGCGTTTTGCCGGTTCTTCAAATCCAGATTCTGCCAGATCTGCCACGTCCGGTCGATTTGGCCATGGTGGAGGAAGAAGAAGGGATCACCGGGGGATGCGAAGAAATCGCCGCCGGGGTCACCGTTGACCTGGGAGGGTGTTAGTGAAGGGTTTTGGACAGGATTGGAAGAGGGAAAGTACCCAGAAGTGGCCGGCGGTGTGGACGCCGATGTAGTTGTTGAGGAAGCCGTTGCCCTGCATGGTGTTCTGGAAGTCTAACACAGTGGTGTGGTTGGAGATGAGCTCGTAGCTCGTTACGTCAGTCGAGCCCAGCGTCGCAGCTGCTTGCGTGAGATCGCGGCGGAGACAGCGTGGATTATATTCCAAGCCTGTAGCTGTTGGTACCGAATCACGAAGGGATGGCGCAAGGGGACCCAGATTCACGGTGAGGTTCTTGAAGGGCCCGCTAGCCACGCAGCCGCCACCCACGCCCGGCGCGAGCAGGATTAGAGGCGCGTCGTTGCTCGGAATACCAGTGGCGTTGTGTGGGCGGTAGGCGCCGTTGCCAGACATGCTAGTGCTGCTGCCGTCAAAGAGAGGGGAGCCTTGGATATCTAGAGCGTGCTTTCCCCAATTCACGTAGGGCTGGTAGCCCTGATAGCCGCATTCCTTACGCAGTGCCGTTTCGTATGCCCAGGTGAAGTAGCGGTGCCAGGAGAGGAAGTTGCCCTGTGCATGTCAGTATCCTGCCTGTATTGGGAAACGGTAGCTTGAGCACTCACTGTCAAATGTATCTGCGAGCGGCACCGTGTTAGATACAGGCGCAATGTAATGGACATGATGAGCTCTCACCGAGAGTGTCTGCTGGATATGGACGCCGACGAAATCGTCATATCTGGTCTTCGCGCCAGGAACAGTCGCGCTTGAAAGCGCAGGCTTGGATTGCAAGCACTTCACGGCGCTGATGTAGTCCTTCTTCTCGTGCGGCGTGAGCGTGAGCCACTCCTTGCGGACAGCCGCGTTCTTGACGCTGCAGCCTTTGTGCCCATGATGTCTTCGCTCGCTTGCATAGAGATTTCTCATGCCCTCAGCCGCGAGCTTGTCAGTCTTCTGTGTTGAAGCGGGCTGCCATGCTTCCGTCACTGCAAGAAGCGACAGCAAAGCTGTCCAAATAGCTGATGAACGCATGTTGTCGACAGCGATAGCAGGTGCCCGCAGTATCGAAGCCTCGACGGCAGGAATCTAAGAAATGCAATACTTATACCCTGCTCGCCACGCCGCCTAGGATAGTCATTACAGCTTCCCAATGCGTCGAAGCGACTACCGGCTCATGCACAAGCCATGCAGTCGGTCTTCAGCCCCAATGCCCGGCATTGTGTCCTTGCAGGCGGGTTGTTGGTACCTACCGCAAGCTACATGTCCGCTGCCCGGCTAAGTCGTTAGTGGCCCGACCACTGCAGTGAAGCGAACGGCCAAGATTGCTGGTTTAATATCGGTGTGCCGGGCCAGACCAACAATTGATAGTGCATTTGCACGTGTTGATGCGAGGATAGCCGGGAGACTGTAGGACACTTGGACGCTACACGAGGAGAGCGGCTTGCTACAGCAGATGTGAGTTCGTGGAGTGATGATGCCTTGATCTTCGAAGGATGTGTCTACGGTACAATAGCGCCAATCCGGGCCGGTATTGGCTGCCGGGGTCGTAGCTTCCCTGAGTCAGGCTGATATCGATAACGAGCTGAACAGCTCCCGTGACCACACACAGCTGTCCGTTATTGCTCCACATACGCAGGAGCGGCCGCACAAATCATTTGCGGTATGTTCGGATGCGAAGTAACCTCTGCGCAGTCGGTGACAAAGTTCATATAGCTCACTACGAAGACTTGCATTAAATGTGCACACAAGCGACACAGCTCCGCCAGGGGAGCGATTTGGAGGTCTAATGGCGTGATGCTGGCTTTCTGGATAGCAAGGCTGTCTGCCAGTACAACACGTCGTGCACTACCTCGACAAAACCTAGCTGCGCCCACTCCCGCGCCCGCTCAGTGCATGCCCGAAGCGCTTCGCGCGTGTGATGCCTGTTCTCAGTTCGTCCTCAATTCGTCACCAGTCGAGCCTTCGCAGCCAGCTTGCGTGGTGCACACCATGCAATACCTTCCCCATTCGTTGTTGCTCCGCGAGCGCTCTCGCTCCGTGGTCGAAGGCAAGATGTGTTCATCATGATTGCATCGCTGATGGCACGTTGCTGTCGCGGATGGCGCTTATGCGCCTTCTGGCGTCCAAGTGGACTGTTCTAATCCAGCATTATTGTTGCCCAATCATGGCTAGCTGCTCACTTCCCCTTCTGCAACTTCGCCGCCATCTCGGCCTTCTTGTCCCTCTTCCCACCACCCAGCAACTCCAGGTGTCCAGCCTTTCCAGCAATCGCCTTCTCCGTCAACGCCATGAGGCCGGCCGTGTGCTTCTTCGCCGTATTTTGCGACTTGATCAGAGAGGCTTTCTTGGGCTTGATGACCTTGGAGCCGGTCTGTCTACGGGAAGAGCCACTGGAGGTGTATTAGCACAGTGCAACTTTGCATGCCTTTGTCAAGATACGCAGAACATACACTTTTGGCGCGTTGGCCTTCGACTTCTTGACCACGCCTTGCGCCATGTTATCGCACAGATGGAGTTCGCCTGAGATTGGTGGAAGATATTGTTGCGATTCTGTGTGAGTGACGTTCGCGGAGAGTGCTGGCTGAATTCTAGACTCCGCAATTCTTCTCCAGAAAAGCTTGAACTCTCACATATTCCTCTACATCACCTCGATCGTGCTCTGCAAGCTACACTTCAACTTTGTCTACCTTGCCCAAGAAGCCCGCCGTGCCTGCATATATTCCGCTTCATGCTCCCTAGGGTTCGAAGTCAGCAGGGTTTAGCCGCTCGGTCTAGGCGACATGGCAGTTGGGCGTTCTATACCTGCGGACGAGCGTATCATGCAGCTCGTTCAGTGGTGCACACAGTGCTATGAATAAGTACATCTCCTCCAACGCGTGCTCTCTACGTCTTTCCTCTCCTTCCAGCCAGCACGATGAAGGTCATATAGCTACTTGGCCTAGCCGCCCTGGTAACCACCGCAGCAGCCATTGGCCAGAAGGCAACTATCAATTTCAATGGCACAGAACTCTGTCTCACAGAACAAGGCTCAAACTTACAGATCTACGCCGACCAGAGTGACTGGCCGGCGGTGCTGCGTGTCGCCGACGACCTGGCGCTGGACTTTGGGCGCGTGACAGGCACGGACGGAGCCGTTACATTGCTCAAGGCTGGCGCCACCCCAACACTGAATGCTAGCATGGTCTTCAACGTGACGGGCAGAAATGACTTTGCCATCAACACAGCTGGTATAAAGGGCGGCGCCATCCTTACTGGGACGATTGGCAACTCTTCGATCATCGACAGCCTGATCGCGGCTGGGAAGATTGATGGCAGTGCCATTGAGGGGGCTTGGGAGGCATATGTTTCGACTGTAGTGGATAAGCCAATGGAAGGCGTCTCACGAGCTGTGGTCATCGCAAGCTCCAATCGTCGCGGCACCATGTATGGCCTCTACTCGATCTCTGAACAGATCGGTGTCTCGCCATGATACTGGTACGCCGACTCGCCGCCGCAGAAACACTCGGCAGTCTGGGCACAGACAAGGGCCGTAGTCCAGAAATCGCCATCAGTCCATTATCGCGGAATCTTCGTCAATGACGAAGCTCCGGCGCTTACAGGGTACGTGAACGCTAAGTTTCCTCCCTCTCCCTGGGGTCCGGCTTTAATGCGGATTTCTACGAATCAATCTTCGAGCTCTTACTTTCGCTGAGACCAAACGATCTCTGGCCCGCGCAGTGGAACTCCATGTTCAACGTGGACGATCCGCGGACACAAGCTTTGGCTGATGAGTATGGGATCGTGATGGGTAGCAGCCATACTGAGCCACTCGCACGCAGTACTAAAGAGTGGAACGTTTTTGGGAAGGGTACCTGGCAGTGGAACGCGAACAACGAGTCCATCTATCCGTTCTTCGTAGAAGGTGCGGAGCGGGCGAAGCCGTATGAGACTGTGCTCCCCATGGGTATGTCTGAAGACACTAAGCCGTTTTTCTGTGCACTAACAACGAGATCTAGGCATGCGTGGAAGCGGTGACACGGCCCTGACGGCGAGCGATGAAACGGGGCTACTGGAGAACGTAGTGGCGAATCAGACGCAGATCCCAGAAACCATCTGGGGCACAGAAGCAGTCTCAAATTCCGATGCCGTCCCCCAGCCTTGGTGTCTGTACAAGGAAGTCCAGGGCTACTACGAGAATGGTATGCGGGTGCCTGACTGGATCACCCTCCTCTTGACCGACGATAATTGGGGCAACATTCGTCGTCTCCCTGTTGGCAACGAAACTCAACGTAGTGGTGGCGCAGGCGTATACTACCACTTCGACTACGTAGGCGACCCTCGAGACTACAAGTGGATCAGCACTGTACAGCTGCAGAAGACGTGGGAGCAGATGCACTTGGCGTATGAGAGAGACGCTCGCCGCATCTGGGTGGTCAACGTTGGGGATCTCAAGCCGCTTGAATTGCCGATCAGCCACTTCTTGGACCTAGCATACGACATTGACCTATGGGACGAGAAAAGCACAATCATTTGGCTGCAGTACTGGGCATCGCGGGAGTTCGGACCCACTGTTGCTACCCAGACCGCGGAGCTAATGAACAACTATTCCATCGCCGCTTGGCGTAGGAAGTACGAGCTGGTCGACCCCACAATCTACAGCTTGATCGAGTACAGTGAAGCCGACAGAACTCTTGCAGATTGGCAGCAAATGGCCGACGTTGCACGAAACATCCTCGACAGCTTGCTCACTGAGACTCAGCCAGCGTCTTCGAGATGGTGTACCACCCTATAACAGCCGGCTGGGTGTTCTACGACATCATGATCTCAGTCGCTAAGAACACTTTCTACGCTTCACAAGGTCGAAATTCGGCCAACTCTATGGCTCAGCACGTGCTCAAACAATTCGAACGCGATCATCAGCTCACTGCGCAATACAACACGCTACTGAACGGGAAGTGGGAGCACATGATGGATCAGACTCATATTGGATATACCTACTGGCAGCAGCCAACGCGGCAAGCGCTGCCTGGACTGCAGTACGTGCAGGTACAGCAGCGCGATCTGGCCGGTGACCTTAGTGTCAGCGTGGAGACGAGCAACGCCAACGTGCCGGGCGACGACATGTACCACGCCCTCTCGTCCAATGCCCTGACCCTCCCACCAGTCGATCCATACGGCGCGACCTCTCGCTGGATCGATCTATTCAGTATGGGCACTAACGCCGTGGAATGGAACATCACTTCGAACGCATCTTTCGTCCACTTCTCCCTGTCCTTCGGCAGTCTTACATCCAATGGCACGACTGACATCCGTATTTGGGCGACTGTGGACTTTGCCTCCGCACCCGCAGGCAATGGCATAGTCATGCTTAATATCTCCTCAAGCCGAGACTACGGCACGCAATTCAACATGCCACAGCTCATGCTGTCATACAACAACACCGTTCTCCCCCCGAACTACACAAACGGCTACATCGAGTCCGACGGCCATATCTCAATTGAAGCTGAGCATTACTCCTCCATCACGCCAGCCGCCACCAACGCAGCCAACGTCTCCTACACCATCATCCCCGGCCTATCCCGCACCCTCTTAGGCCTTACCCTCTTCCCCGTTACAGCGCCATCTCTAGACCTCACAACCGCTCCGGCCCTAACCTACAACCTCTACACCATCGCCCCCATCACCTCAGTCCCCGGCCACGTCGTCAACATCACCCTCGTCGCCACGACATCCCTGCACACCGACCCGGACCGCCTGCTCCGCTACGCCCTGCAGCTTGATTCTCAGCCCGTACAGACGGTGAAGTACATTATCGACCAGCCGGCCGGGAATCTGCCGGTTGGATGGGCGGGGCTGAGGGGCGCGGTCGCCAGTAATGCGTGGTATAGTAATAGTAATGCCACGAACACGGGCCCGGGGGAGCATGTGCTGAAGTTGTGGTTGCTGGAGCCGGGGATGGTGGTGAATAGTTTGTGGGTGAATCTTGGGGGCGTGAGGCCGAATTATCTGGGGCCGCCGGAGAGTCCGAGGGTGTGAGGGAAGCTGTGGGTGAGGTCCTAGTGAGAAGGGAGAGAACGACCATAGACGATAAATGTACAATATTACGGCTACTAGTCATCATCTTGACTTTTCCGCACCGAACTAGCCCACTCAGTCGTACTCTCATCTGCTTTCACACTCTCACTGCTGTCACTCCGGCTGTGCGTCGAGTCCTTCGCAGGCGGCGGAGGCGCATCAGCATCCTCATCATATTCATCCGCAAAGGCATCCGGGTTGGCGATCTTGCTCGAGCCATGCGCTTGATGCTGGTCCAGCGTGTCATCCGCACTCACACTGATCCCTCTGACACCCCACTGCCTCGTCCCGGCTCCAGGCCTAATCGTCCCATTCTCCTGCCCAACCAACGTGGCGTCCTCGTCCGCGACATCCTCATCCTGACTCACGCGCTGATTGCCAATGAACCTCCGCACGAGGAAGCTCTTGCTCAAGTCGTCTGAATCCACCACGCCGCCTCCCCGTAGCTTTACACGCTGCCGACTGTAGTACACCCACGCGAAGTCAACGTACAGCAAAGTCTGTAGCGTGCCGAAGATCATGGACACCCAGTCTACATGATGCCCACGAGCAGCTTTGTAGATCCAATTGATCAGGTAGAAAGTACGGTAGCTTCCTAGCGCTACGAGGTAGAAGCTATCGAGGACTGTAGGCACGGACGTTTGTCGGAGGAGGAGCAGTTGGGGGAGGATGCAGACGGACTCGAGGATTATGCTGAAGACCCAGAGGAGCTGAATACTGTCAGTCAGTGGAAGGGTGTAACGAGAGAAGCGGGCGCAGTACCTCAATCGGCATAACCAAAGTGTACCATCCCTCCAGCAACGGTGCAGCAATCGGCGTGGCAATCAAGCACGCGCCCAAACTCCACGTCGCCAGTTTCCACGCCCCCTCCTTCTCGCGCGTCCGGGGAAAGACGCGCATCATGATGTACACCACATAAGCCGACGTGCTGAGGTACGTGACCTTGAATACGAAGTTCCAGGCCGCGTGCCAAGGTACTGTCCAGAGCAGGTCCACATATCTCGTCACAAAGACCAGACCATAGAGCAGCTGGGTGAGCAAAGAGACGCCTTCGGCGCTGCTGTTGCGGTGGATGGCAGTGATGAGGATCATCTTGCTGGCCATGTGGGAAAGGTCGCCAAGGATCCGGAAGATATTCATGCTGTCGGCCATGGCTGCGGTGTACTGGGGCGACACCAGAGTTGTGCGACGCTGGACTCTGTAAGGTAGATGCAGCCTGGCGATGCCAGAGAGCTGGAGCCACGAGAGTTGGCGGCCACGTCACTTCCGCGGATCGGTGCGTTGCGCCGTGTGAGCTTAATTCGGACCCTTGTCGGAGGTTTGCAAGAGCTGTACATGTAGTTTCCCGAGTGGTCGAATTGCCCTGTGGATAAATCATCATAAGACGTGAGACTGTAGAAAGACTCCGGTCTAGTAACGACCAGGCGAATACAACCACGATGTTATTAGCTCTATTCTTGAACTTAATAGCATCATGAGACGCCAGCAATGCAGGCCTCAGCAGATAAATGAGATCGCCCTGACGCCGAGACGAGGTGCCTTCAAATACAGTCATTCGAGTGTCATGAATCAATTTGACAGCGCCACTAAGATGACCATGCCTAGCCACGCTCCTAGGCTGCCTGAGTTCCTGGCTCTTCCAGCACCAGAGCTACCCGCAACACTTGTCGGCGGTCCCGTAAGCGCCGCAGCAGTAGACGCACTGCCTGTCTGTGTCGTCGTCTCGCTAATCACACTTGTTGGATTCATCCCACTCATACTCGTAGTCGTTGCACTCTCACTGCTCGTCGATTCACTACTCCCTTGACCAAACATACTCATGATCGCCGCTGCCACACCATCACCCTGCGAAGATGTCGAACTTGAGACCGCGCTCGCCGATTCAGTAGCAGAAAGAAACAGCATCTGACCGTCGACCGTGACTCCGCCGCCGGAAGTAAGCGTCTCCCCATCGATGATGTACGCGCCTTGACCTGCGACCAACGTCGGTGTCACGGCAGCGGTCAGCGAGCCGAGCGTGATCGTTTCCAGCGCAGAGTTGGCCGATGTAGTGGCAGATAGGAACAAGGTCTGGCTCCCCACCGTAATCGCGCCGCCGGAAGTGAGCGTCTCTCCGTCGATGATGAAGGCGCTATTACCAGCTATGACCGTCGGCGTTATACCCGCAGTGAGCGACCCGAGCGTGATCGTCTCAGGTGTAGAAACGGATGCGGTCTGGCCGTTCACGAGCAGAGCGGACCCTTCTGTCGGGACCGAATACGTCGTCCCGGGGACCGTGGTCGCGGAGCCTGGTGATATCGTGATGCTCGAAGCGAAGGCGAATGCGCCGGGCGTCGCCTCTTTGTCGGGTCCGAGGGATGCGGTCGATGTAGCCACGCTGACTTGCGCGGCCGAGATGCCTGCTGCGAGCGCTGTGTTCCCGTCACCCTTCGATGCAGGCGCAAAGGTGAAGCTCGGTGCGGCCGACGATCTTGTTGCAGGCGGCTTGGGGTTGTAGAGGTCGGAGAACTCGCGGCTCCGAGTAGAGATGCAACCGCGCCACCGACGTCTTGCTGCGATGTTGTACTGCCCGCTGAACTTGCGGTATTCACCGCAGTCGTTGTGGTGGATGCTGTATCGCTAACACCACCTTCTGATGGTCCTGTCGCTGTCGCAGTACTGCTTGCAATCGATGTTGCAATCGTCGTAGCGCTTCCAACAACACTCGATGATAAAGTGGTCTCTGTTGCAGTGCCCTTCACCTCGCTCGTGGTCCCCAGCTTCGCATTGATGGTCGATGTACTGCTACTTTGGACTGTCAACAAGTTCACAGGAATATGCACTGTAGGCTCTCCTGTGTTACGCGTCAGTAGGGCGTCTCTTAACTCAAACAGAACGCAACATACCAAAGATCGACGGAGTCTTGGTGCACTTAGACATCGGCCAACTCCCCGGCGCGGATGGCAACGTAATGATTTCCTGTACACCGCAATCACACCAGTCAGCCTCACGGAAGTTTCAAGCGACATCGAAACTGACCTGCACGATCGCCGACCATATCCCAGTGGGCATTGGGATTTGTACCGACCCAGAAAACCTTGGACTGGTCATGGTCGAGACCCATGGATTGGTGAAAAATGTGGGAGGGATGGTCATCTCCTCGACGGACGTACCGTCAACGAACTCGGTCCAAGAGACGTAAGGTCTTCCAGGGCCAAACATCCACGCTGTCGGGGAGGCAAAGCTCGTTAGATTTGAGATTGTGAACAGCATGCCCACTGGCGCAATGAAGGTACCCGCATACTGAGAGCCATCTGGGAAGAACCCCTCCGCGAGTGATACTGGTAGACCGGGCGCGATTGTCGAGGGCGACCAGTAGTTGTAGCCCAGAATCTGCGTTGCGCTGGGTATGAAAATAGTGGAGACGTTACCCACGACGATTGTGTCATCGTATTGGAGATAGTGAGTGATCTCGGTGGCGATGGTGAGATCGTAAGTCGATGTCCACCAGCTGTTGAGACCGATGTTCAGAGCGGATATGCCGCAGTCGTAGCATGTTCCTGACACTCCGGCGCAGGGATTGTCGCTTGTAATTGGGTCGGGGCTGATGGTTGGAGCCGAAGATGATGCTGATCGCGAGAGGCTGGTGGTGTTGGCGAGCGTTTGTCGTGGTCGAACATCGGGATGTGCAAGACCGGGCAGCGTGCAGATGCTGACTAGACTGAGTAGCGTAACGAAAGACGCCATCGACATGACTGCCTGCTAACGAGGAAGGAAAGAATTATGGGAAGGGGGCCCACGGAGGAAATGCACGACAGTAGACCTCTTACCGCCAGAAGAGGCAGGACACTACATAGCGTCTTCATGCACTGGACATAGCACTATCCCAGGCAGAAGCACCGTGCGGTGCCACGCTCCTGTGACATGCACGGCTTTTTATGGGGGCTGAGGGCGTTGCGAGGCGCAAGATACTGCCACGTCGAGTCATGTATAGCACCAGGTACCAGGTCGAAGAGGCGAGTTGCTGCAGATGTACACGTGTTGGTCCCGAGCCATTGGTCGCAGTGCGCGGAGCAGAACCCTGAAGAAGAGTTGAAGCCGAGAGCGACCGGTGAGCGCGCAGTACTTGAGGATCGAGTTGAGGCATCGTGGGCATGTATCTTTACCTAGAGTGGCTCTGAAGTGGTACACGATATCTAGAATATCGACGTACTGGTGGTCGTCAGTGTTCGCATTGTCAACCTCTTGCTTTGGTGACTGCCTTTTCTCGGCACACATGCCTTTCCCGCATACTCTTCGCTTCACGAGGCTATTGCTCCCATCGCGGAGACGGGACGTAGTGAAGAGAAGAATGTTCATAATCCGCAGTCCGAACGTGGCTGTTTAAGCTCGCTTATCACTGGTGAATAGGGACTGCACGGCCTTCGAAGGATGCAGAGCGCATGATGGAATTCACGTCTACAGCATACGACCTTCACAGACCGGTGTGGACACCATGCGTAGTCTCCCGTCAGAGACCGTTTACGCGAGCGCTGCTGTGACCAACATGATCGATGCCGGACTGTACAACGAGTAATCCCGCCACCGCCATCACCTTGTATCGAGTTTGGAGGCTGTTGACTATTCTCTACGCGATCATTTTTCCCGGCACAGCTGGGATTTACACAGCAGGCTAAGTCGTCCAGGAATGTGCTGCTCTCTGCCACTCGTGAATCATCGTCCTTCCACTCCTGCCTGAGTTCGAGGAGAATAGCTCAACATAGGACTGCAGGACGAAAGTAGTAATACATTCATTATCTGTGTCTACAAAGCCCAAGTACCAGCGAAGAGAAGAAGCATCAGCACCACCGCAGCTCCATGCAATCGCACACTACCCTGCGCGCCAGACTCTCCTAGCAAAGCCGTTGTTGTAGCGCCACTCGGAATTGCTGAGCTGGCACTGGTACTCACTTTTGTCGTCGTGCTCGGCGTTGTCGATGCTGCGCTCGTCAATGTGCTGCTCATCAATTTACTGCTCTTAGTATTGAAGACAGTCATGATCGCGGCAGCTACACTATCCGTCTGCGTCGACCCTCCGCTTGCCACGATGATTGCTGCCCCACCACTTACAATACTGAGTGTCTGACTTGCGATAACGACGTTCCCTCCTTGAGTCAGAGTCTGGCCCGCGACGATGTAAGCCGTCTGGCTCCCGATTACTGTAGGTGTGACGGCCGCCATCAAAGAGCCGAGTGTGATGCTTTGAGGCGTAGGCGCTGCTATGACTCGACCATCCACTATCAAGGTGGACCCGGTTGATGGGACAGAGTAGGTAGTGCCACCTATCGTTATTGCAGAACCTGCTTGGAGAGTCGAGTCGGAGGGGAGGACGAAGGCGCCGGAGGCGATCGGCGTCGCTGCTGCGCCGGGACCCAGCGTGATGGGTGCAGCAGCAGGGACCACGATTGGCATAATCTGGCCATTGACGACTATAGCAGTTCCTTGAGTGGCTAGTGAGATTGCAGTGCCGGAAACAGTGATAGCCTCTCCTGCCGAAAGTGTCTGGCTGCCGATCACGAACGCTGAAGCTTGATTGGCTGTGATCGTATCTGAGCCTACTGTAATGACTGCGGCACGCGGACTCGGCGCTGCAGCTGCCACACTCTGTATTGCCGACGTCTGACCGTTGACCATCAGCGCTGTCGCGGAGGTGGCCAGCGAGAAGGTCGTGCCGCCTTGCGTTATAGCGGCACCACCCGCACTCAACGTCTTCGATCCTACGACGAATTGGGAAGCCGAATTCGCAGTCACAATCGAAGATCCAATGGAGATTATGGTAGGCCCGGCTGGCGGCTGAACGCTGTGCGTGTAGAGGATCTGAGAAGTTGCGCCGTTGACAACTATTGCCGTAGCGGAGGGCGCAAGCGAGATAGTAGTTCCACTCGCTACGATCGCCGGTCCTCCAGCTGACAGTGTTTGCGAGCCGACAACAAGCTGCGCAGCGCTGTTACGAGTGATCGTCGAGCTTCCGAGCACTATAGCAGGTAGCGATGCGATTGCTTGCGGTGATGCTGTCGGGAGAGCGGTGGTCTGACCGTTGACGACGATAGCCGTAGCTGAGGACGCCAAGGAGATTGTAGTGCTGCCTTGTGTCACTGCTCCGCCAGGCGTAAGTGTCTCGCTGCCTACGACGAATTGAGATTGGCTATTCTGGCTCACAACTGCGGAACCTATAGTCACGACAATGGGTGCTACTGGTGTTGTAGTTCCTGCGACTGAAGATCCCACAGCGTCCGACGCTGGTGCGAACGTGAAGCTCAGTACAGGCTCAGGCGTGGTCTCTGGAGCCTTTGTAGCTGCTGCAGTCGTTGGTATCGCATTGGTGGGTGCTACGTTGATAGTTCCCGCGCTACCTACGAGCGAAGCTATCACGCCAGCCAGATCTGTCGCTTCTATTGTCGGTATTGTGACCGGAGCTGTCGTGACTACGACGCTCGTAGTCGGGGAGGGAGCACTAGTGTTGCCGACCTGTTCCAATGCTGTTGCAGTAGTACTCGACGATTGAGCAGCTGCCCCTTGTGCCGAATTCGTGGTCACTTCTTGTGCAGTCGTGGTTGGTACCAGTACACCCTGGCTTTCCTTTGTCTCGGCTACTCCTGATGGCTTCAAGTGCGTAAAAGTGGCCGAGGTTCCGGGCGAGGTCGTCGTAGTCGCGTCAACAAGACTAATCAGAGTTTGCTTCGTTTCTGCACTCGACCCAACACTGCTTGGCTCTGGCGAGCTCGTGGGAACTGCATCGACGAGACCTGTCTCAGTCTGCTTGGTGACGCCGCTCTCCGCCCCGTTCAGCGAAGTCCTTGTTTGAGATTTATTGAAGGTGAAGGTCGGCGATGTGGTGTTTGCGAACGCCTGTCGTGGTTCAAGATCTGGATGTGCTAGAGCCGATGTGGCCAATAAGCCGAGCAAGGTAAGCTTGACGAACATGCGCGCCATTACGAAAGGAGTGTGATGAGCGAAAGCTCTTAAGCGACCGACAAAAGAAAGCTGCAAATACAGATAGAAGAGCACACTGCGTTCAAGGTTGAAATACGAGACTTGAGGGTGAACATCAAAATCCAATAGTGTCCCCATACTTACTGATCTGCCAATGTGTACGGGGCTGAGAAGATGCGATGCGGTCCTGGTGGCCGCTTACCGAAGCAATCTCACAAGTCATGGCACAATCGACGTGCCACACGCTTGCAGTATGGATAATTATTGCAGATCGTCAACAGCCTAGCGTTCATTGGCTCCCCCGCCAATTGGGACAGCATGCCAGCGGAACAGAGAAATGCCAGCCGGGGTGCAACGACTATTTCGAGGTCGAGGTGTATGTTGGGGTCGCCGGACGGGGAGCGTAGTCAAACGAGCGAAGGATGGAAATTGCCCTGTGCAATACATGCAAATTGAGAGACCCACACCGCACGTGCCACAAAAGCGCATCGCTCACTCAGCCTCACACGAACGAACGGGTTCCGTTGATCGTTTCGAAATGTGTGGAGATTAAGGTTGTCCTCGCGTACAGTGTCAGACGGCGCAGTACAGGGTCGCGCATCTATGAGCTCGTCGGAACAGGCAGCTTCTGCAAGGTCATTCTTGTGCGGAAAGGTCTTCGGGAGACGCGACATGTGCGCGCGACGCTGTTCGATCCTGCATACAGTATTCCGTGCCGCTAGTCTCTGGAGGATTGGTGAGGCCTCGGACGCTCACGCGAATCATTACTGTAGGTAGTTGCACAGCCCTAGGGTGAGCACACCCGCTGCATTACATGCGACAGCCTCGTCAAAACCGACTGTCGACCTGTTCGTGCAAGGTAACTCGATCAGATCTCGAGGTATTCGATCTTGTCGAGGATGTTGAGTCGTCTACGAGCGACTACCGAAGAGCATCGCCATCCTGGCCGCTGGAATCTTTGATCCCATCATTCTCGATAACATCTGACATGATGTGACTTTCTGACGATACAGACACGCACAGCCTTCTAGCAGGACCTCGGACAATTACACGGATATACAAACTCCCGTCACTGGCTCGCAGTCCTTTGCCTGGTACGATTTGAGCCGTCTCCATACCATCCTCCACAGCAGCTCTCGCGTATTAGAAACGAAGCGCGACCATGGCGAATACCACCAGTACTACCATACCAGCACCCTGGAGCTGGAGACCCTCATCCTACTGGGACGGCAACGACGGATCCTGGAACACATTCATCATCGAGGTCGGAACGCCACAGCAGCCTTTCCGCGTATTGCCGAGTACAGCAGGGCAGGAGACCTGGGTGCTGAACGCGGCAGGTTGTACTGCGAACGATCCAGTGAACTGCACGTACACTCGAGGCGCTCTGGGCGACAGCACCGGCTATGACACGAATGCGAGCAGCACCTGGGTGCCGAACGGGATCTTCAGTTTGACTGCACAGGAGACCGTGCTAGGCTACACAGGTAACGGAGCATATGGGTTTGATGCCATAAAACTGGGCAATGAAAGCCATGCCCTGTCGCTTGACCATCAAGTCATTGCAAGTATCGCAGTAGGTGGTCTCTCAAGTAAGTCGTACAGGAGCAGTGTTGACGTGTTTTGTAGGACAAAAGCTATTATCTTGCTCAGTTCGGACTCGGACATAAGCCCATCAACTTTACGACCTTCACAAATCCACTGGACTCTTACATGACGAATCTTGTGGGCAAGGGCATGATTCCCAGCTCCTCCTTCGGGTACACAGCAGGCGCTGCTTACAGAGGCAAAGCACCGGCAAGTCTCACGCTCGGTGGCTATGACACAAGCCGCTTCACGCCGTCGAATGTGAGCTTTGCGATGAACGGAGACGATTCGCGGCCACTCCAGGTTGGCGTGCAGAAGATCAGTGCCCAGAACACTTTGCTTGGGTCAGCTGAGCTTCTGCCATCCACGACCTACCACTTCATCGACAGTACAGTCCCTCATATTTGGCTACCAGACGATGCGATCGCCGCCTTCACCCGTGCTTTCGGTCTGAACTACGACAACACTACTGATCTGTTCCTTGTTAACGACACAGTGCGCAGCGACTTGCTCACTTTGCAGCCGAGTGTTACCTTCACCTTGGCCACTGACGCAGGGGACAGCTCAGCGGTCACGCAGACAGTCTCCCTGCCTTATGCTGCTTTTGACCTGCAAGCTAGCTACCCATTCTACGACACCCCGACCAACTACTTCCCGATCCGACGTGCAGTGAACGACACTCAGTATACTATCGGACGCACTTTCCTGCAGGAAGCCTACATTACGGTAGACTGGGAGCGGCAGAACTTCACTGTTGCACAGACGACGTTCGACACTCTCGACAGCCCAAAGCTGGTGCCCATACTGTCCATCGAGGAAGCTGCTGCTCGGAATGCAACCTCAATCCAGCAGGCACGGACTGGGTCTGGACTAGGTGGGGGCGCCATCGCTGGCATTGTCGTCGGCGCTATCGTATTGTTGGCCTTCATTGCAGTGGCGGTTCTCTTCGGACTCCGAAGACGACGCAGACGGCAGCAGATACCAGCCTCGGCGAGCGATGCCCAGCATGATTACGATGACGACTCAAAGATGACATTCTCTGGCCATGCAACAGAGCTGCACTCTGATTCTCCGGCAAGCGAAATGCCTGCATACCACACGAAAGACACTGCGGAACTGCACGGCGCATCTGCGTGGAGAGGAGCATACGGCAAGGATCAGCAAGACTTTGCTGGACATTATGGGAGCTTGACGCAGAATGCTGCGAATCGAGGTGCGTTACCGGTAGAAGCACCTGGATGTGAGGGGCGCAGGTATGAGCTGCCGGATAGGTGAACATACCGCATACGCTGTGACATGGATCTGCATGGTCTGCGTATAGCCAGTGGACTGAAGACCTCCAGTGATGCCATTGGGAGACCAAGTGCTCTGTATCAAGGCGAGATGCAGGATCGCGATCTACGCTCTAGTGTCTCTAGAAGTCACTCAGGTGACTTCAGGACGTATCAGCGCTACGTGAGCCTCCTCATGTCGCCCATCCCATGGAGCTTGCGAACTACCTGAACGATGCCCAACAGCTTGACCATCTCTGCGTACCTGTTGTGCGGCCAAATTGCGAATACCAAGGAGATGCTGGCATACATGCATTGGGTGCGCCCTCGGGACCGGCCAGGGCTCAGACCAGCCCTTGATTGTCAGCTCTGTCCTTCCGCATCTGCAGAATCTTGGCCGTTCCCTCTTCGACACTCATCCCTCCCGACGGATACCAGTCCACATGGACACACCGATAGCCGAACGAGGCTTTGTTGGTCGTCTCGAAATCAGGCCAGCACTTCTTGCCCAGACTGTCGCAAGTGAGGTCGCATTCCGAAGAAATCTCGTCAATGCGATCTTGTGCCCACGCGAATCCATCGGGCAGATTCCATGCGATGCACGGAGTGGAACTCGAAGCATTGTAGAGAGTACATCTTGCCCGCGGCATGGTCAGCAGCCTGGCGTAATGAAACACAATGGCCGCAAATGCGACAATGATGGCAAGCAAGTACGTCAGAGCGGGCATCTTGGTTCTGCGTGATTTCAGTGGCCCTGAAACTTCACTCGTTGTGCTTTCAGAGCGCTTACGTTCTCGTCTGCGTAGTGCAGGAAACATTTTGCTGGGTGCTGCAATTAGTCGACGATCCCTGGGGCACGTAGGATTTGAAGAGGATAACTTCTTCGCAGTAGTAGGGAAGATACGTCGACAAGTTACAGTGTCAATGTCCAATAAGTGCCCACTTCAGCGGATATTGCGAGCATCGAGCGATTGAAGTGCAACATCTGGACTACAGGTGAGCAGGCTCGACAGTGGGGCACAGCAAAGCGTGAAACAAGTGAAGCTATTCCGAAAGTCGATCTGGTTCATGGAGCTGTGCTACCCCACGCTCGTGCCGTTGCACAGCCGCCCGTCCCGTGGCTCGATACTGTGCAATATGAATATGATCGACCGCTAGGGGACTGCGCACCTTGGCATCTTCCCTCCAGACGATGGAGACAGCTATTTCCCGACATCGTATCAAATCCGCCAACATGGCCTCAATATCCCAGCCGTTACCAGCCGTGTACTGCCTCGAATGGCGTGTTGTTACCCACTTAGGTCTAGGAAGGATTGCACTGTGCCGTGCATCTACCGCCGCTTCGCAGCAGCGCATGTCCGAGAAGCAGTCCAACGAACCCTCACCCGTGTTCGATGTACCGCAAGTTCTGGTCCAGTCGCCTGCCAAGAAATCAACAAGAGCGCCGCAGACACACTCCAATGCTTCACCGCGACCCCTACGTTCGGGTCGCGCTACTGACCTGATCCAGAATGCGCAGCTTGTTGGTTCTGTTTGCGAAACACTCGCCCATCCGACGAACCTAGATGATCAACAAGATGTTGCAGTACGGCCCTGGAATAGCATCGTCGCAGCACATCATCGCAAGTTCGACCGTGAGTACACCATCGGGATCAAATATAAGTATTGCATCTCGACTTACTCCGTAACCATGATTCTCATATCCAGAAACAACAACCAGTACTTCTTCACTTACAACGCCAATCAGAACCGCGTACCTTATCGTCAGACACTGAACCATCGACCGAAGCAGACCTTCAACGGTACTCCATTACTACAGGGCTGGATATCGATCGACAAACCCCTTCTATCGTTTGTCAATCGCCACATCCCTTTCACATCACCCGCAACCGTGTTCACCAAGATCGTCTTCAGTTGTGTCGCAGTCGCTACCATGCTCAACACCATGGCTAATGCCGATTGTTCCGGTGCTCACCGCGTCAACGGAAGGCTAGAGGCCGAATGTCACGACGAGTCAACTGGTTTCGATTTCACATATGTGGATTTAGCCCAAAGGTTCGCCCCCGACGACGACGCGACCAGTACGAGCGGTGGGTGATTCGCAAGCAGCAAAGCAGTCTCTGCTGATCGGATTGGAACAAAGAGATCTCCGACCACTGGCACAAGCCGGCGCAAGTGATCTCGAACGGGACCACTAGCGCTCGCAGTCTCCGGGAACGTACTTTCTCTTTCAGCAACTGCTTGAATGGTATCGCTGGCTTGTGTTCCTCCGATCACGCCGTGGCCTATGCCGGATTACTGTCTGCCTTCGCGGACAATATCGTCAGCATTGTTTCCGAAATCAACACAGGCAAGCGCGAAGCCAAGGACCCGCGTTCAATATGCTACCTGAGCAAGGAAGTCTAGGGGCTATCTGACAAATTGTGCGTCTCTTGGGCGTATAATGATCTCACTGCGCTGTCTCAAGAGCAGATCACGGCGATGGGAGCCCTTTGCACCAACAATTGCCAGCTTTTCCACGACTCTTGCCAGCTACAGGTAGTCACTCCGGAATACCACAACTACTTCTGCGTTAGCGACCGTCCGAAAGGCTGCACTGGCAACAACGCGATCATGGAGTGCGTCATTTGAAATTTCAATGTACTGCCACTCTTCTGAGAGACCTACCGCGTGGTCAGACCAACGCAATATACGCGGTGAAACTTTTCACGGCCATGCAAGGAGTCGCCGGGTGGCCAGAAGGCAGACACAGGGTAGAGTGGTGCGTGTCGGGCTTTGGTGCGCTACAGGATATGGGGATAGAGAGCATAAAGCAATGAATTGACATCTCACCGCACTGCCCGGTCCATCCGCTTTTGTCATGATACGAGGCTTGAGTGACTTAGTAAAACCACCATCTCCCGTTTCGAAGGTGTATGATCACGTTGCGCGCGGAGGTTACACGTAGTCGTATAAGCTCAGATCGAGAGTTCAGCCAAACTGCATACGGACCGCATCTAGCTTCTCACCCTCTTCGGCCTCATCATGCCATCCATTGACCTTGCTCGAATGCCCATCAACACCATTGACGAGGCTACTTTTGCCAAGGACCGGCGCTCGCCAGATCAGCTTCGCCGCAGGGTGGTCAGACAATGGCTCAGTCTGGCCCGGTCTCTCGAGCAGATTCTCACGGTAGGTGCCGCCCGGAACGCTGTACCCACTCCAAAATATACCTCGCTTTCTAAGCTCAGGCACAAGAAGCTCAATTACGTCGGTAAACGTGCCGGGCATGAGAGCATAGGCCTGAACGAACATGGTCAGCATGAAATATCTCGCAGAACAGAACATAGACTCACGATGTTGAAGCCATCCACATCAGCTTCCTTTACCCACCTCTCCATCTCATCAGCGACTGTCTCGGCTGTACCTACACTCGTTGCGCCCAGACCACCAACTATGCACGGTCAGCAAAACACAGCAGCGATGGCACACGTACCTACCCATAATATGCTCAGCAAGCGTCTTCTTCGTCCACTTGCCTCCATTGATCTTCGGCGCGGTCTTGATTAGGCTTTCAATGTACGACTGTATAGCATTGCTAGTGACATATCGCAATTCCTCATCGTCGCCGTATGGCGCCATGTCGACTCCAGTCCAGCCACCAAATAGCGCCAACGCACCCTCAGAGTCACCATACTGGATGTAGTTCTCATACTTTGCATCCGCTTCTAGTTTCGTCCGGCCAAGAACCGGGCAAAACTTCGCCAATACTTTGATCGATTTTGGGTCTCGACCAAGCTCGACTGCTTGTGCTCGGATCTCTGCAATAGACCTTTTCACTCCTGCGGTACTATGAGCAGACACAAAAATCCCCTCGGCATGCTGGGCTGCGAACGCTTTGCCTGCCTTTGAAGTTCCTGCCTGCATGATGACCGGCGTCCGTTGTGGACTCGGCTGGCACATGTGTGGGCCCGGTACCGTGTAGTATTTGCCCTTGTGGTTGATCTCGCGAACGAGAGAAGGATCCGTGTAGACGCCAGTCTTGCGATCTAGCTTCACAGCATCGCTACGCCAGGACGAATTCCAGAGCTTGTACATGACGTCCATGTACTCTTCGCATTGTGCGTAGCGTTCGTCGTGTTCGAGCTGGTCTGCGCCATTTGTGAGGTTTCGCGCTGCACTGTTAAGATAACCCGTCACTATGTTCCCTGTTATCGTTGTGTGAGTACTCGCTGCGGTCAATGATACCGTGGACATTCTCACGTACAGCCAAGTCTGGTCATTGGTCAGAGGGGTGCGATTGTGGCAGTTGATACAACATACCTCCCACCACTCAAATGATCCACAGTCGACAGCCTCCTCGCCAAATGATACGGCTGCTCATAGCTCGTCGAGATCGTCACGCCAAAGCCCAAACTCTCTGTCGCAGCCGCCATAGCCGACACCATCGCAAGTGGCTCATTGACAGGCCATTGTGCACCAGACGCGATTGCTGGCTTCAGCGAGGACGAGTAGACGTCGTAACCGCCGAGTACATCAGCAATGAACATGCCATGGAAGCCGCCTGCTTCGAGCTGCTTAGCGAGGTTGACCCAGTGTTTGACATCGTTGAAGTTCATGGACTGGTCATCGGGGTGTTTCCAGAGGCCAGGGCTTTGGTGGCCGGAGCCTGTGCGAGATCAGCAACGTGCATTCTGAATGATAATTTCGCTTACATGTCTCCACGAAGGCATTGAGAATCAGACGCTTCTTCGAGGTCTTCGGTGGCTCGTCGCTGAACGAGACTGACTTGTCTTTGACAGCCATGCTGAACGATCTGACAACGCAATCTCAACGCTCAGCCTGTCCCGTGATCGAGGATATTGACATGTGTTGTGGAAAGTACAGTTACTGAGTAACGCTCGATCTCTCTGCGAAGTGTTGAACGGTGAGGTACGTAGCAAACTACCTTACATGTAGCCAAAGTGCCCAAAGTATGGCGTGCTGGACCAAACAGGATAGCCGACTTCGGCCTTCCCAAGCTTGAACAAATGTGCACATAAATGGCAACTGATAATGCAGTCTTGCGTGTTCCTCCCATCTATCTCAAAGCGTACAATCATTACCACCACCAGCCATACTTTTCCAAACCCTACGAATATAGCTTCTTCTCCACACTCCCAGCAAACCCACTGACGCCACCCTCGAGCTGCGCCGAAGCAGTTCGGTACTCGAACCTGACCTCACCAGCCTTGACACCCTCCTGAAGCTCCGCAATGCTCTTACATCCGATATCCTGTAAGCTGTGCTGCACACCTGCCGACAGGTATGGCAAGAACTTATTGATACTGCCGCGATCCAGTACACTTCCTGACACACCCTGCGCAACAAGCAACTTGTCGCCTTCCGAGAAGTAGCGTGCTGTGCCTGCGTTCTTGGCAACGTTACCAGCTTTGTCGGTCGCGCCCCCAGCAGCCTTGTCTTCCATTGCATCGATGGAGCCCATGCCGCGGTACACCTTTCGTCGCAAGCCATCTTCGCCGATTGTGTAGGATCCAGGCGACTCAGTGCAAGCTGCCAGCAGGCCTCCCATCATGATCGTCCCGGCGCCAAGGCAGAGCGCCTTGACGATGTGCCCAACATTCTGAATGCCACCGTCTGCTATACAGGGCACGCCGAATCGCGAGGCGAACTCGCAAACGCGGAACACGGAGGTAGCTTGCGGTCGACCGACAGCCATAACTTCTTGTGTGATGCAGGCTGAGCCGGCACCCATGCCTATTCGCAAGCCGTCCACACCAGCATCTATGAGGGCGGCAGCTTGCTCACGTGTAACTACGTTGCCGCCGATGACCTCGAGGTCTTTGAACTGGGACTTGATCCAGCGGATCATCTCGATCTGGTACATGCTATTTCCTTGCGAGGAGTCAAGGATGACGACGTCGAGACCAGCTTCTACGAGCGCACTAAGCCTGTCCTTATCTTGTGGTCGCGTGCCGATTGCAGCTGCCGAGAGAAGCTGCTTCGTTCCGGGAAGCTTACTAGCGTGAGGGTAGGAAATGTTCTTCATGAGATCGGAGCGGGAGAGGAGTGCGATAAGGTTGCCATTGGCATCCACGATTGGCAGCTTGCCTTTCTTGGACTTGCTAAGGATCTCGTTGGCTTCTTGGAGATTGACGCCTTCTGGCGCTGTAACGAGCTCGGTGCTCATGACTTCGCTTACGGGTGACTCGGCGTCGTGATGAAATTGAACATCGCGGGGTGTCACTATACCGACCAGCTTGGAGCGCAGCTTGCCAGATTCTGTATACCGACATCAGCATGATGTACATTGCGAGTTCGAAAATGTAGAGATTCAGCGTTCGCGAGATTCAGGTATATGGTTTCTCCCCAGCACCCGCAGCATATTCGCCGCGAGCATACGGTTGAACGAAAGTTAATGTATTGTTGTTCATCATACAAATTGCACCAAACGAGTCCGAAATGAACCTACCAGTGACAGCAAACCCTCCAAAACCCCACCTCTGCTTGAGCGCTCTCGTCTCCCTCACTTTCGTCTTTGGGCTTATGACAATCGGATCCAGAATGAAGCCGTTCTCAAACCTCTTCACCTTCCTCACCATCTCCGCCTGCTGCTCGACAGAGCAGTTGTGGTGAATGACGCCAACGCCACCAAGCAACGCCATGTGGATCGCCATGTCTGTCTCGGTCACAGTGTCCATGGGCGAGGAAGTGAAGGGCGTTTTGAGGGTGATCTTCTTGGTGAGCTTGCTCGTCATGTCCACCTGAGCAGCAGGAAAGCCGATGTAGCCAGGGAGAAGGAGGAAGTCGTTGTATGTGAGGCCACCCATCTTCGTCTCATCCATGAGATCGTGCACCGAGATGCCATCCCTGCTCTCATATGTCTTGAGCAGCTCGAGGGCTTTCGAGGCGCTGTGCGCGGAGTCGCCATTGGTCGCGTGGCCGTTCATGATGGAGTCTATGATAGTCAGTATGCAATCCTATCGAGTACGTGTGATGCTGATGTAGTGTATGTACGTACCCAAGGGAAGAGGAAGTGAAGGCTCGAGGCTCGCGTGCTCTCAAAATACTGCAAAGTTTATTGTGGAGCCATCGGCGATAAGATCCGCCGCTTCCCTTGACACAAGCCCAAACCACCTCCCCGTTCCTTACCCTCGACCACAGTCCACCACCGACCTGTATATCAGTGTCGCCACCGCCACAATGCCTGAGGGAAAGAGCAAGAAGCGCTCAAGGTAAGTGAACGATGTTGATGGCAATATAGTGCGCCGATGCTGACTATTCCAATTAGGCCCACCCTCGAGCAGCTCAAGGCGCGTCCGTGGTGCTACTTCTGTGAGCGCGACTTCGACGACGTTTCCTACCTCATCGCCCATCAGCGAGCCAAGCACTACAAGTGCGATGAATGCAGCCGTCGTCTTAACACGGCGAACGGTCTAGTCGTCCACAAGCAGCAGGTTCACAAGTCCACAGTGCCATGCATCGAGAATTGCACTGTCGACGGACGCGAGGTTGTGCCTGCGCCCGAGATATTCGGAATGGAGGGTATGCCGCCTGAGCTGTTGGCTCAGTATCATCAGAAGATCGAGATTGCCTTCTTCAAAGAGGAGCAGGAGTACAGGGCGAAGACAGGCAATCCTCCGCCGGGTACCGTCAATGGCACGAATGGTGCGAAGCGCGCCAAGATTGAGACCCCTGAGGAGATGAAGGCGAGACTCGCTGAGCACAGGGCAAAGCGGGCCGCAGAGAAGGCTCTCAAGCAGCAAGGTGGTGCTACGCCTGACGTCAAGCACGAGGTGGGTCGCGATCATTTTATCTCTGCAAGGTCTCGCGCTAACACGCTCCAGGCATCAGCATCCCCACCCGACACGCACGCAGGAGTCGCATTCCCGCCCCCTGGCATGGCGACTTCCGCACAATCACCCGCTCAGCCAGGCTTTCCGCCTCCAGGTCCCGAGGGCTATCCGATGCCAGGCCCACACGGCTACCCCGGACCAGGCCCACAGGGATATCCAATGCCTGGGCAGCCGGGTTTCAACCCAGGTTATGGTCCACCTATGCCCTTGCCACCTCAAGGAATGCCGCCCCAAGGTATGCCTCCTCAAGGTTGGTCGCCTGGATTCCCTTCACCTCAAGCATACTCTCCTGTCAATATGCAACCCTACCACGGCTCACCTCAGCAAGGCTACCCTCCCATGCAGCACCAGCTGGCAGGTCCACCGCAGTATGGCGGTCCCGTTCACAGGCCCAGACTGAACCATGGACCTTCGCCAGCATCGCCGGCGAATGGTCACCCACAGCCGAGCAGTCTTCCGCCCGCGTTGGGACTTCCAGCACGTCCGTCTTTCGATCCCCCAAAGATCTCGCACGACGGCATGCAGCGTATGCACACAGGACAGGCACCTCCGTTGCACAACGACAGGCCGTATCCGCCATATCGCGGACCACAGCAGACGCCGAGTCAGCAGCAACAGCCGCCCGCTGAGGTCGACCAGAGCGTCGCAGATCTTATCAAAGATGTCGAGAGAGAGCTGGCGGAGAAAGCACGCGCTGCAAGCACGTCCGCATCTGCAGGTGGAGAGCAGGCGACCGATCCTGCTGCAATCACCGATGAGCTCAACGATACTGTGCCAACTTCTACTGACGTGCCTACTGTGTCGGCGCCTGTCGATGCGGCCGCAATTGATGTACCCGTCGTCGACAAATCCGCAATGCGCGAGGCAGCCGCTCAGCCTGCTACGATCGAGACCGAGAAGCCTGCTACCGGCTCGAAGAAGAAGTCGAAGAAGTCGAAAGACGTCGTCACCAAGCTGATGTACGATGACAACACCACGTCGCAGGAGGAGAAGATGGCGGCGCTCAGTAAGTACGTCTTCCATCGTCCCGGGGGAACTGAGTATACGCTCGACCAGGTTGGTGCCGCAGTTACCGGAATCGAGCGCGGCGAGGACGATGTGGTCGACCCTGCCCACTGATCATCGACACTTCCGGAAACGACGAGTCTGGAACATCGCATGGGCCCTACCATACGATCGAAGAGTCTGTGAGGTTGCGGAAAGCGGCGTTGGGAAGACGGTAGGTCCGCACCAACGTGTGCGCGACAGGTCAGTCCGGGCGTTTTTAACTTGGCTTGCTGTGCTATGCGTTTGCTTTCGGGGTTACATGACGACTGACTACAGCTTTGGCATGTTGGACTGACATCGGGTGTGTTTTGGGGGTTTCTACAGATCAGCATGTAAGTTGACGTCGGTGCCAAAAGTAGCTTAATGCAGTGAGTGCTTCCTTTGATGACGTTTGTGGTCCTTCCAGGAACTCCACCAGTTTCTAACGCCTGCACTTATCACTAGACGTGACCTGCTTGCGTTCATCGGTGTCATCGTTACATTCGATATTGCGTCGCGGACGTAGGGAGCGACCGATCGAGGCGAGCCCATCTGTTCGATGACACGCATCGAACAGCAAGTGAAGACTTGTGCATCATGCGGCCAATTTGCGTTTGTCGCTGTCGCTTATGCATTCGCTAAGTATCTACCACCGACGACTACCTAACACATAGCAAGTGCAAAGATCTCCCATCTTACATCACCCTCTGCATCCTCCGCCGACCCTCCCTTACCCACCTCCTCATCACTTCTCCCATCACATCCTCGGTAACAATCACCTCCTCATTACTCTCATCCCTCAAAACCCCGTCCGTCTCCAACGCCAGCCTCCCTTCAAACGTCAACTCCACCATTCCCCTCACACCTCTTGCGCCCTCTATATCATCATCATCAGACTCTCCGTCCGCCCACGCGCTCCTGACCTTCGTCGAACAGTCCGCCTCTCAGCGCTGCCGATGATGCTTTCGATATCTAGCCGACGTTGTCTGGGTGGTCCGTAGAACTCGCGATCTGCTGCTTCGATTGCTGCGAGATCCAGTACTAGGTTTACCTGACGCTCTGCTTCGATATAGTCCTGTGGATCAGGTCCGAGAGCTAGTGTCTGTGGGTCTATTGTGGCTGGTGCCGGGCGGTTCAGCGAGATGGCGTTGCGTCGATGCAGCGGTTGAGGGATCGTGAGAGTGACATCGTTGCGGGCGTCGGAGATGGGATTGTGGACTATGTTGGGTTGAGTGCGGTCGCCGGTGATACTGGTGTTGAAGCTTGGTATTGTTGTCATTTCAGCGCCGGGGTTGCCACAATCTGCTTCTCGACTCTGGATCACTGGTAGCGCCGGGACTGGTCGATCGATGGCGTGGTGATGATTACCCGACATATGCCACTGCTGTCAACTGGTTGCTGCTGTTCATTCGACGTTAAGCGGAATAATGTAAGCTGGCATAGATTGGCAGGGCGATCGACCATTCACGGAATCGCATCGTACCTTCTGCTTCAATGGAGACCGCTCCATTGAGGTTCGAAAGATTAGGTGAACGCGCAACAACACCTCTCTTCGACTACGCCGGTCGCCGTCTCCTTGACCGTCGTTCGTCACACTCCTGGGTCGCTGCTAGCGCGCCATCACCAGCACTCGTCACTTCTTCGACGATCACAGCTCCTAGCGGGGACTCTGTCTCCAGCATCATCTTACCTTCGAAAGTGATCGATCGCGCAAGGTGAACACACGCATCTTCCCGGCCTTCCTCGTCACTGTCAAAAACTTCTGCGGTCCCGCTATCTCGGACACCGGATCGCATCTCCACTGTCCTTTGTCGGATGAAAAGGCGCTCTGCTCGGCGGATCGCGTCCTCAATGCAAGGCCGTTGCGTTGCACGTCTCCTGGCACGAGCGCCTATGGCCGGTAGTGCGGCGAACTGCTCTCGCCAGATCTGCTCGTTGACAAGTCGTTGCTGCTCCTCAATGGCTGTCGGTGTAAGTGTCGGTCGTGCAGGCCGATGTGGCTCAAGCAGCGGACTCACAAAGTCGCTCTGACCCAAGGCGTTGCGGCGAGGGCGGCGCCATGGAGCTGAACTTGTATCGTCCTGAGCCGTTGTGGCAGGAGGAAGCTGGACCACAACCGTATCCTGACTGGGAATGCCAGCAGGAACACTGGTGGATGTATGCCGTAGCAGACGCATTGTGGTTGGGACCAAGATCCCGGACCCAGTAGGGCTTGAATACAGATCTATGATCCCATCTAAGCCTGCGTCAGGATCGTCGAGATGGTCGCGCTGTGACATGGCCAGTTGCCTTCTGGGGCGTTCGGGGCTCCATCTGCGCGCACGGGTTGCCCATATCAACATCTGGGAGCGCGGATCGATCGGACATTTCCTGGAGGCATCGTAGATCTGGTTGAAAACGATGCTGCTCGGATCTTGCAGATATCGGGGTAAGTCGCGCATCGCACTTTGTGTCTGCTGTTTCGGATGAAAGTATGTTGGCATCACTGGTCATGCTTCGACAGGTTCTTTGAGAGGTGGATGAAGGGAGAGCTGTACGACCATGCCTTGCAGCAATGCTATAGACAGCAGTTTGTATCGATATGTCCAGCAGTCAATCTACATCGTATACATGCACCTTTCACATATCGTCACTCATCATCACATTATACCATCTACTTCCCAGCTCCTCTTTCTGTTCTAGCCTCGTATACAAATCCAACGACCTTCCTTCCTGTTTTCCTGGGCGGCGGTATGACAACATGCCCACACTCCTTCTTCTCCTCCTTCAGTGCCTTGGCCAGCTCCCTAACACTGTCCACCATCTCCGTCTGTGCCCGCAGGACTTGATTGACTTGGCCGTCGCGAACGCCTTCGAAAGCCTTGGCCCGCTCGCCTAGGGCCTTCAGCTCCGTCGTGGAGGCCGCCCTCGAGTCCGTGATGGTCTTATTGACTCCTCGTAAGTGTTGCGCCAGCGATCGCACATCCTCTGTCGTTCGCGCGACGGCTTGCAGCACAGGTGTCTGAGCAGTCTTCTGCGCTTCACGCAACATGCGGATCTGGTCATTCGTGGTCGAGATGTAAACGTGCATCTCGTTCTCCCTCGCGAGATGCGTCTCTCGGAGTGATTGAACGGCAGTGGCGTTCGCTTCGGTGACAGCTTGGATCTTTGAGAGGTGCGATGACAGAGCCGACATGATGAATTTCACTTGACCAGTACCGCTTGGGCTTACTGATCGTGCGGCTTCTGCCTGTCGTTCGAGACTAGTGTGAATATGACTGAGTCTTTCAGCAAGGGGCGTGAAGTCCACGGCGCTAGAGGTAGGGACCACGGCTTTCTGGTCGGCTGCTTGCGACTTCATGAGTGCAGCCAGCTGGGCACTGTTGTCTTTGGTCGCTGTATGTAGGGCAGTGAGATGCTCGACCAGCGGGCTGAAGTCCGATGGTGGTGTGACCGGTCTTTTATTCTGTGGCGTGTGTAATTCCAGCAGCTTGCTCAGTGCAGCTCCGTTCTGGAGTGTTGCATTGTGGAGATCTCCGAGGTGGCCACTGAGAGGCGCAAGGTCGTTGTTCGACGGCCTGTCACCGCGACCAGCATCCTGCTGGACCTTCGCAAGACGATCTATACTGTCTGCGCTCTTCTTATAAGTTGCGTGTATGCTAGTCAATCGACCAAGGAGCGGCTTCATGTCCATCGACAGCCTCACGTTTGTCAGCTCCGTGATCAAGCAGTCAAGTTTCTCCAGCACTGGCGAAGGATCGCATTGCTCCGCAACTTGTGGCTGCGATTCGATAAGCTGATCGACCTTCGCTGAAAGCACATCTGTCGCAGCATCACGATGTATGCTGAGTATCTCGTCAAGCCGTTGCGACAGAAGGCCGATGTCGAAAGGGCCACGATCCACAGCTTTCTGTTGCCCGTCGATAAGCTTGTCGAAGCGCAATGACATCGCTGTTGTATCCTTCTGCTGCTTCGACGCCACTGCGTGCTGAGCATCTAGTAGGTCGTCCAGTCGTTGTGTAAGTGGAGACAGATCAAGTTCGACGGACGATTGAGTATTTGCGTGTTGCTGCAGTTCAATGATCTTGTCCAGCCTCGTACTCAGCGGATTGATGTCGTCGCTAGTATCGCTACCCGGCGCCTGTTTCAAGGCTTCGATATATTCGCCGAGCTTTTGCTCCAAGGAGGAGGTGTCGAAGGAAGGCGCTGATGCTGCAGGCGAGGCCTGGCTCTGCATAGCGAGACACTTGACATGGGTATTACCGGTCTCGATCGCAGTGAGGATCTTCTTCAGATGCTCAGTACTGAGCAATTTGCTCTGATCGACTCCAGCATCACGTCGACTCTGCTTCGTGAGATCCTTGAGTGCGAGCGTATGCGATGATTGCTGTTCCATCGCGCTGTGAATCTTTTCCAGATGCAATGTGAGATGGCCAAGATCGATCTTCGCAGCCTCTGGCGCTTTCACGCCTGTACTGTCTTTGCTGCGCGCCTCGAGCATCTCGCGCATCAAAACAGAGTTGCTCACAACTGCCCCGAGGACCTTCTCCAGTCGCTCCATCACTGGCGAGAAGTCGACCTTCGGGGAGGAATCGCTAAAGTCCTTTGCACTATCTTTCCGTTCCCGCGATTGTGTCTCCATCATCTGCTGTATGCGGTCAAGATGCGACGATAACTGACTCATGTCCAGGTAGTCTGCTCGCTTTTGACGTTTACCCTCGTCAAGAGTCTCGCGCAGCTTTTGCTCACTCTCGTATTGTCGCCGCGAGAGTGTTTCGACATATTCCTGATTGCGTGCCAGCAAATCACCAATACGGCCCAGATGACCCGAGAGCTCCGACGACTCGTGCTGGCCGTTGACGCCATTCCGTTCATGAGCGTGCGTCGTGTTGTCCTTCATGGCCTGCACAAGCGCATCCCCGTTCTCTCTCCTACCCAACGCAAGCGCCGCGATCTGCTCCGTGTTCTTTTGTACGGCCTCCATCATCCGCTCGAAGTGGTTCTCTAGAACCCCTAGCTCGTTCCTCACACTTCTCGCCTCCTCTCGCACCTGGCCCAGCTGTGCCTCCGGGCTACCAGCTACCCCTCCAAGCAAATGACCCTTCGCATCCTGCACTGGTATGATGCCCTGTGGCGCGCCTCCGACGTTGCCAGCATCGTTGAACTGTATGTACATCCACTTTGACTTCAGGTGCGCGAAGTCCACATGCTTCCAAGCTTTACCCAGTAGGTCGTCAGTCTTGAACGAGAACAGCTGAGGACCAGGTCGCGCGCAATCGGAGAAGTGCGCCTGGATCAGCAGCCACCATTCATTGGCGACTGAAGCTGACGCGAACGTCAGAAGGAATCGCGATCGTTGATCGTCGGCCTGCGCGAAAAGTGTAAGCGAATACTCAGCTGTGTATCGCGTACATGACCTACCTTTTGTGCGTACGCATAGAACAAATTACCATCTCCCTGGTTGTTCGGCAGGGCACTGGTTGACGAAGATAAGAAGCCGGGTCGCAACGTTGGTCGACTCGTTGTTGGTGTCGTGGGTCCGTTCGATGCGGAACTCCTTCGAGCTCCCGGACTGGACACTTCCGTCTCCTCGGTGATGCCCTCGCTGAAGCCATTCGTCGCGATGGTCCCGTTGACGGCCCTAAGGTTGCCAGTGGTGCGCCGCCTCTTCGGGCTGAGCCAGCTCATGTCCCTGGGCATTTCGAGATCGCTACAATGCGATCTCTACGATATGTACATGTTGCCCAATACGATGACGCTGTACGCAGGCTAGAAACAGTGGAAGAATTTCCAGACGATGGACTAGAAACACATGTGAAGAGACATTGTCTCAGGCGCACATGGAAGGACTCGAACTCGCGTGTGGTAAGATACAGGGAGGGTTCGTGTTCGCTAAAGCACCACCAAATTTCGCGGATTTGCTCGCGCAGCAAACGTTGTCTCAGAAGGCATCTAAGAATACAGCCGCGGAAGCTCCATGACGAGTACCTGCAGGCAAGATGCATGGCAGGTGCATGAAAGTCAGCGCCGCGGGAACATTTGTTCCTTGCTCAAGTTGGCATCGCTTACAACGGTACCCACACGAACATACATGGTAGGCCTCTGATCAGCCTCGCGACTTGCGCGATTGGAGCCGCGAAGCGAACTTTGCTGCCAGCACGTCTTGATATGAGCAGAACGTCCTCTATTCATACTACGTAGCCGGAACGATTCAGCACTTCGCTGCGAGCGACAGACTCCCGACCGTCCACTGCGTTCTGATGCTCAAGGTGCTATGGAAGAGCTCGTCGTCGAAGGCGCGAGAAGCCATTGACTTGACGACATAGTCGGCGAGCTGAGCGCCTCGCACACTTGAGGACTCAAGAGCATCTCTGGAGGCTGATTACGCGTCGCAGCCCTCTGCGAAAGCATCTCCGTCAGTCGGATCCACTAGCAGATATGCTATTGTGTCGGTCTTGCTCATGAAATGTTACAGAGCACAGCGAAATCGTTGCTGGTGGCTCGATGTCTCCTAATAGGACTTATCCTGTTGCAGAGAGCAAGGTTGACTTCGAACTGGAAGACAGGTTGGGAGTGAGATTGACATCGCCGTAGATGGGCGCATCTGCTGATCACGACTTCAGCTCGAGATGACACCTGCCTCTGGAGCAGCCCTGAGGGTCTATCAGCCACGCTGTGACGCGTGCAGTAGAATTGGTGGCATGTGTCGCTCCTCGCTGGCGCTTATGGTCTCAAGACACACACTGTTTGTAAACGCTCCCGTCCACGTTAGCGCGCTAGCCGCTCCCGTCTTAGCCACTTCCGGACCACATTGGGTCCGAGTGAGGTGAGATCATCAGCACGAGACCAGATGTACGTTCTTCTCCTTTGCGTCCGCATTCTCGTGTAATCATAGTTCCATGTTCGCACGTTATTGCACACTTCTAGCAGTATCGGCCTAGCTCACAGTGTACTCTCTCCCACCTCAATGGAATGACCACTTCAGCGCACCAAATGCAGCCCAATGCGCATCCTCAAATGGCCACCCCTCCAGGCTCTCACAGTACTCGGCCTCGGATGGATCTCACACAGTCATGGCATGACAGATAAGACGATCTCTCTTTTGCGACAGGATACGAGAGACCTCTTTTACCATGGCTATTCCAACTACATGAAACATGCCTTTCCTGAGGACGAGTTGCGACCCATCTCATGCAAGCCTCAGACCAGGAATAGAGAGGATCCCGCGGATATCGGACTGAATGATGTACTGGGAAATTACAGCGTGACGCTGGTAGACTCGCTGTCTACGCTTGCAATACTGGCATCGGGCGAGGAGAGTCAGGACGGGCACAGTCCGCTTGGAGACTTTCAGGCTGGCGTGATAGCGTTAGTGAATCTGTATGGAGACGGCGGAGATGCATATTTGTGCGGGAGTAAAGCTTGTGGGTTTGATTTGGACAGCAAAGTGCAAGTCTTCGAGACAAACATCCGAGGCGTGGGTGGGCTATTGTCGGCGCACCTGTTCGCAGTTGGGGAGCTGCCAATTCGAGGCTATGACCCAGAAGTGCACGAACAGAGGAATGGAGTTGTAGGCATCGACTGGGAAGGATTCGTCTATAATGGACAACTGCTTCGCCTCGCGCACGACTTGGCTAGCCGCCTGCTACCGGCGTTTGACACTGCTACTGGAATTCCATACCCTCGCGTCAACCTCAGACATGGCATTCCGTTCTATCGAGACAGCGAAGACGGTGTTTGTCGGCTCGACGGCACCTCGACGGATTCGCGCGAGATCACAGAGAACTGTGCAGCTGGGGCAGGTAGCCTGGTGCTCGAGTTCACCACTCTCTCGCGCCTGACGGGTGATATGCGATTCGAGCGGCTGGCCAAGAATGCTTTCTGGGCAGTCTTCCAGCGACGAAGTGCAATTGGCCTGATCGGCAACGGCATCGACTCGGAAACAGGTCAATGGACCCTTCCACCACTTGCTGGGATAGGTGCAGGTGTTGACAGCTTCTTCGAGTACGCCCTGAAGTCTTCGATTATGTTCTCTGGCCTGGCCGAGGACGAGGAGTCACCGCTTTCAGACACCTCAGACGCGTTCTTGCAAGCGTGGGAACAAGCTCACTCCGCCGTGAAGCGACATGTCCATCGGATCACGGCGACTGAGAAGTACCCGTACTATGGTCAAGCAGATCTCGTGACCGGAGCACCACGTTACACCTGGATCGACAATCTCAGCGCGTACTATCCTGGTCTTCTGACCCTAGCCGGCGAATTGGACGAAGCCATCGAAGGCCATCTGCTGTTCGCTGCACTGTGGACCAGATATGGCGCATTGCCAGAGCGGTGGCATGCTCATAATGCCTACATTGATCATCACTTCAAACATTGGGCCGGTCGTCCAGAGTTCATTGAATCGACTTACTACCTGTACCAGGCCACTAAGGATGACTTCTATCTGCATGTAGGCGAAATGACTCTACGCGACATCCGCCGAAGGTGCTGGACGCGTTGTGGATGGGCAGATTTGGGAGATGTCACTACAGGCGAGCAGCGAGATCGCATGGAGAGCTTCTTTCTTGGAGAGACAGCTAAATATCTGTACTTGCTGTTCGATCCAGACCACCCTCTCAATCACTTGGATGCGTCTATCGTGTTCACTACTGAAGGACATCCTTTAATCATCCCAAGCGATTACCGATCGGCAAGTACGCAAAGCAAACCTAGCAAGACAACGGAGCCAGCTGCGGAAGGACTGATACTGCCGGCGCCCACTTGCCCGGTCCATCGGAGAAGTGCGGCCTTCACTGGGAGCAGCATCGTCGATCGCCCTGACTTCTTCCACGCTGCCGCGATGGCCCAGCTGCATGTAGTCCCCGTCGAAGCTTTGCGATCATCTCACTTGCAGCCTACATCCGAACACTCCGCCGCAATCACGATCGAAGACATTCGAAGTCCGACGAACTATACGTACTACCCATGGACTTTGCCTCAGTCTCTCGTACCTTCCTACGGCTTCAGCGCACCCACTCGAACGCAGATATTGAGCACGCTCACCTTCCCTAACCTCAATACAGGCGACTTGAACGGCGCCAAAGGCATTATGAACCTCGGAGCAATTCAGAAGATCGTCGACGGAATTGTGATCAGCTCGCTGTCAAATTTGCGACTGAGTATGGTGCAAGAGCCAAAGTCATTGATCCTGCCGAATGGTGATGGATTAATCATCGAGGTGGACATGGGCCAGCAGTATCGCGTCTCTGGAGTGGCCAACTGGGCGCTTGGGAAGGATGAGAAGGTCGTGTTGTCAGCTGAAGCGCAAGATGGCGTTGCGCCTGGAGATCCAAACTTCAAACGGGTGAAAGATCTCGAAATGTTAGATCTGGTGACCGACTTTACGCAACCAGCTCTCAGCAATACTGATGCAGATAAGCACGAGCATTTGGCTGGTCGGACGAATGCGGTGGAAGGCAATCGAACCTTCGAAGTCCATAACGCTCTCGACTCGATGTTTGATCAGATTCTGGCGTTAGACCCACCAGTGGCACCAGCGACACCACCGCAACCGATACTGATGCGAACACTCATCCCCGCCATCCTGCCAACTGGTCCAGGTGCTGCGCCCCTGCCTCTCACGCTCGACACTGCAGACCCATTGACACTGCAACTCGGCCAACTGCCACACACGTCTATCTACTTCCTCGACTCGACGCTTTGCGATCATCGCCTGCCGTTTGGTATCGTTCGATCCCATCAGATACTGGTCATCAAGCGCGGAGGCTGCTCGTTCAGTACAAAGCTCGCCAATATACCCGCCTTCGCAGCGTCGCCAGAGGCCTTGCATCTGGTGATCGTTATGTCAACGCCGGAAAGCAAAGCGCCGAACGAGGGACTCTATGGTGGTCATCTTGGCAGCGGTCTGATCAGACCTTTGCTTGACGAAATGCAGCGGACGCCTGCCGGGGTCGAGCGGCGCGTCGGGATTGCGATGGTAATGGTCGATGGGAATGACGAGCACGTCGCTGCTTTGCGGAGTGCTGCATGCGTCGTTGCAAAGCTCGATGATGATGGCAGTATCATAGAGGATGCACGAGAGGCGCTGGGTACTGGCTTAGGTGTCAAAAGGCGATACTGGTTTGAAAGCATGGGCGTGCCAATTGGCAACATGATAGCGTTGTAGCAATCTGTACGGAGCTTCGATAGTGCACTTCGCTTTTATCTTCCAGCTGCTGAGGGCGCGTATCGTCGTTGCGATCTGCTGCCTTCGAAGGCTAACCTGTCGTAATGTAGGTAGTCGATATGTAGTCCTGCTTTCTGATCATCGAATCCTGAGGAATGATAGACTTCAAAGTGCCGACCGGCATGCTACCTCGATAAGCGGATGTGGCGGCGGGGAAGCTTAATCTATCCGTATATAGATAACGGCCTCAGTTTAATGATGGGCATGACACGAGCCTCTGACTTCGCTGCCTTAAGACCCGCTATTCCTCTTCTTCCCAGACTTCATCACAATATACCACAGATTGCCAGTCGTTCGTTCACTTGAAGATCACAGTGAGACATCCGCTGAGCAGGATGATGCGCATATAACTCCGAGTTGCACACGCGACACTATGAGCAGTCACAGTGAGCGACCTGAGGCGCCGTCCACGGACGGCGAGGGTGATTCACTTCTCTGGAATGAGTTCCTCCGCGATGGCACAAGAGATCATGAGCCACTTGCAGGACCACAGCCTGTAGAGCGACCGCTCCCTGCGCGTGTGGACTCTGAGCGCAAGCGCCGCTTGACGGCCGCTGCTCACCAGGGACGTGTAGATTACCCATATGACACGAACAATACTGCACAAGGGAGCGGCATTGGACGCAGCTTAGACGCGCCCATCGATCTGACAAGTCCACCATCACGGCGCCCTAGCACTGTGAGTGGTATCACACAAGGCATTCAGGCTGCGCGCGAGGCCGGCGGGACAAATCCGTCACGGCCACATCGGAGAGAGAGTGGCACATCGGAAGTCATTCTACCACCTTGGCAACCCGACGCTGAAGTTACGAAGTGCCCTGTATGCGAGCAAGAGTTTAGCTGGAGGTTCAGGAAGCATCACTGTCGTAAATGTGGTCGAGTCGTCTGTGGGGATTGCAGCCCACATATGATCACCATACCACGTGAATACATCGTCAAGGCCCCAGGAGAGATTAGTCGTGTGCAAGGCGCCCAGCAAGTTCGCGTTTGCAAGCCTTGCGTGCCTGATCCCTGGACGCCGCCTGCTGCATCACAACCTACGGCAACTCTACATCGACCTTCACCTGAGGCAGCGCGAAGGGTTTCGCACCCTGAGATACCATGGGCCCAACTACCCGGAAACCGTAACGAGCTCCCATCCTGGCTGCAATATATGAGTGTGACCCCGCCACCACCTACAAACACTCGATTGCAACGACCACAGCCTCGACGTCCCTCCGATGCACCTTCGCCAATGCCGTTGCCGCGCCAGAGGGATGAGCGCCGTATACGAGCTTTCTCGTCAAACGGTGTCCCACACCCTCACTGGTCGCCAAATGGTCCTCCGCGTCGCCAGCCACCAGTATATGGCGCGGGTCTGGCGTCCACCACGATGCAGCAGTCTGGGCTCTTGCGGGGTCATGACTCTTCTAGCACGGTCTCATCCACGCATGACACCCTAAGTCCTGGTGCCAGCTTTCTCGTAGCGCCACCTGGATACACGCCTAGACTGTCGCGCAGACCCATCGTACCTAGCTCGCTACCGACCGCGATGAGAGCGCCTTCAACGCCTCCGACATTATCACGCCCTCGTCGACAGGTCGTCGAGGAGGACGAGTGTCCAGTCTGTGGCAACGAGCTTTCTCCTGGAGAGGAGCTGCGTGAACAACACATTATAGCCTGCCTGGCAACGCGGTCGGGCTCGCCTGCTCGCACTGCGATATCAGGCGTCCCACACCGTGTCAGTGAGGCTTTCGCCACGGTACCGTCGTCAGACTCGTTCTCTTTCGACGACTTGTACCATGACTCTCCTGATTCTGGTCGCGCAAACAGTCGCACCGCAGCCCGCGCACGAGCAAGCTCCGTCCACCGATCACGTGGCATGATCAACTACATTGCGACCGAGAAGGACTGTCTTGATAGTGAAGGGAAGGAACAAGAATGCGCGATCTGCATGGAGGAGTTCCTGCCGGGTGTTGAGATGGGAAGGCTGGAGTGTTGGTGCAAGTATCATCGGAATTGCATCAGGGGTTGGTGGAATGTGAAGGGGCCGGGAAGCTGCCCGGTGCATGTCATTCAGGAGTGAGATGGTAATCTCGCATGCGTAGGAGGCTGCAGGTCCTTGTACCATGCTTTGCGCAGCGTTCTATTTGGGTCTTCACCGAGGTATCGTCGACGAACACTGCTATTGGCGAAATGCTATGAAGGCGCGACGCTATTTTGGAGAAGCAGCCAGGGATGGGCAATCACGGCTCTGCAATGATAACGTGAGGTAGCTTGAGCGTTCTTGTGCTATTTTTGCAGGAACGAGGCAATAAGATCACGACTTTGGGATGGTATCCTGGACCAGGGCAATGCATCTGTGGGCGGGTGTGGCTTTTCAGCATCGACCGTGGTCTGGGTCCTGGGATGATTGACGATGCTACGATAGATGTTCGTGTCAACTCCACGGAGCACATAAGATGGAGCACTAAATTAGGAATGGTAGAGCCAGACATTCTGCGTGCCGTGCTGTCTTCTTCTCCTCTCCTCAGTGTAAGCAGTATAACCTTTCTTTGCTCTCTCACCCTGTGCTGTGTCGGCAGTGCGGTCCTGGTCTCTCACAGACTCACGGCTTGGCCGACCCGCCGACCGGGAAACAGTTTCCGATCAAGGAGTCGAGACTCAGGCGTCTCCATCGCACATCGAACCGGCTTGAACAATGAGTTCCGACAAGAACTCGGAGCCATGGTCTCGAGCCTTCCCATCTCGGCGCTGGGAATAAGCTCAGTGGCCACAGCAGCGCAGCGGTGAGACGTATCCGATCCGAGCTGGCACCCGGCGCCGTTCGGATGAGTGGCGTTGCTTTCGATAGTAGTTATTTCATGGCGGTATTTCGGAGCCAGAGGCAATGCCTGTAGTGCATGACTTGGGTGCATATGGTCGTTCGATGCTGCAATACCGTTCCGCTGACTGGGTCCGGCACACGCCGTTCCGCAGTGGACCCTACCAGCGGCTGCATGGCGGCATGTTCGAGACAGAGGTAATGTTCATGGCACATGAGTTGGGGATCGGGGGCGTGAAGGTTGGGAAGACTCGCGATACCTTCCCTCGAGCAGGACCAACGAAGGTTCACCTTCCCACAGTGAGCCTTGATCAGGTGTCCTCCCACTGCACCTCATGCATGCCTTGAGTGTGCAATCGCCCCACGATCTGACGCGTGTAATTTTCGGCAAGCTCGAGTACCCATACTCCGAGCTTTCTGCGACATTGGTTTACCACTGCCTAAGTTCGACCATTTCAGCAGCCTGGGAGAACCAGCTAGACCATCGCAACGAGCTCTATTCTCTACGGCCGTCATACTAGCGATGCTTCATCAATCCAGAACACCTAAGTGTGTAGGCGGAGACCGCATAATGAAGTAGGTATTAGAAGCGACCAGCCGCATGTAAGCGACAATCGCAGAATCGAACGGAGTATTAGAGCGATGTAATGGCAGCCGGCCTTCTTCGGCCAAGACATTGTCAATTCGAAAGCGGAGTGCCCTCCGCCTCCGTCTCGAACGCTGTCTCGAACGTTGTCGCGGCCCCCGATGTCTCACATTCAGCTTCCACATTGGCGCGTTACCGAAGAAATGCGTGACGTGCTAAAAACATTGTTCACAGGCTAGTTGATCAAGATTAGGGTATTGCGGCGCGGGTGCTTGCTCTGCGCCGCGCAATGGACGCTTCGGGCCAGACGATCGGTGGATCTGAGCATGAACCTTCGATGACGTGCCTATCTCAGCATGCTACGCTGCAAAGTCTGATACTGAGTGGGTCCGGTAGGATCCATTGATCCATAGCGTTGGCACTATCGACACTGCATGAGCCCTTATGCAGAGGATCGGGGCGCTGCACGTTAGGACTCCAGTCCGCTGTCATGCACTGTCATGGGCGAGCTGGTGACTGCGCCGCCGATGTGCCTGTCGATCCAATCTCGCGTTCGAGTTATCGCATGTCGCGACGGCCTGGCTATATGCACTGCAAAAGAGCTGTCATTGATTGGGGCTGAGAGCGTTGCCCTAGCGTCTATTCGACCCCAGCTCTCGCTTGCAGTTGCGCTGTGTGTCAGCTGTGGAGACATGGATGACACACGGCGGTCACATGCCATGTCCCTGCAATCGCGAAAACGCACACATCATCATGCTTTAGTACTAGTGATGATCAATTGAATGCTACGCTGGACACGCATATCGTAGCCAGGCTATTGTAGCGACGAGAAGAGACTTGGCTTGTACACTGCAGCCAATAGTAGCCCGTGTATGGAGATAATGTACTGCTCCATGTAGGTTGGCAGACCTCTCAATGCATATATAACATGTTCAAAATCTGGATCTGTAACACGCATTACTCGTAGGCAGAGCACCGTATGATCGCACACGCAATCGTGCTGCATCGTGAACCGACGGCCAGAGGTCAGATTATGCAACCCTCCGTGCCACCTCGGCAACAACCCAAAGCAGGGCCCCGCTCCCCTCCCGGCCAAGAAAGTATGGTTGATTGCGCTAAAGTGGGTAGCCGTTTCTAGGGGAAGGCGGGCAGAGCTCCGCACATGATATTGCGTCCGGTGAAGACGAACGCAATGTCATCGGCGATGTCGCGGAAGAAGCCACGGCCCACGGCGACGTCCGTAGACATTTTGGTTGCTCGTCGGGGTAATGTCCAGATTTGTCAATGCTGGCTGGGCTATGCGGGCGATCCTGCAATCACGACACCAACGGCCCAGAAGCGATGATTTGAAGATGATAGTTGTATGGACGTACCTCTTATCCCTTTCAGCATCGCCGACCGCACAGTCAGTCTCTCACAGCAAACACACGCGGCCTCTCAGTTGATTTCCTTCCTGCGCACTTGCACACGCGCAGATTAGTCGGCGCGGGCACGCGGTTGGATCAATCGTTGGAGACCTGCCAAACAACGCCACTAACGCCATCACCTGTGGAAAGAGCTTGGCGCATCCTTAGCGTGCGACGTTCCTCTGTGTGCAACACGAATGCCGTTGCGGGGGAAAACGCTGCCATGCGGCTCGATCCCAAAGGTTCTACCCAAGCAGCAGCCCCACCAGATCGTTGCAAGGTGGCGCCGTCCATTGTTACACGACATCTTGACCACCATCGGAACAACCGATCCGACTCGCGTTGCTCAGGCGCATGTGCTGCACGTACGGGAGCTGCACTGGCGATACGCAACGATCATGACCTTACGACACGGGATCTTATCATCCTGCTGGCCCTGCTGTTCAGTGTGCCGACTTGCCGTCGAGCTTCGAAGGACGCCGATTCGGCGTCCCGATAACATCGCCATCCCGAGCCGGCGGCCTGGGATCATGCTTGGACCATGTGGCGCCACGAGATCGGCAGGGCTGTTGCGCCATAGTGCACGCTGAACTGTCATCACGTACCCCACTGACGATCGCTATCGTGGAAGGAAACGTGCAATCACTGAGAGATGCGCTATGTCGCGAACGAGCACTGGTGAGTCGGAGTTTGCTACACTGGGCAAGGGTCTAAGACCTCGGCCCTAGATGAAGACTGAAGACGACAACGGAGAATGGAGCGGAAGGACTCTCCGTTGGAGGCGTCGAAATCGTTACACCCTCATACATGTCCGGTAGCGTTCTTGCGAAGGTTTGGCAGTACTGTCCTGCCGATCGAATGATCTCGACGTGGCGATCCCACATTGGCACTAGCTTCGTCTCTATTACACTACCTGCAGGGTAAACGGCCAGGCCTGTATTCTTGCAAAGTATGGGTCGTCGCCCACAGATGGGAGGATGTCCCCGAGGAGCGGGCCGGTAGACTTTCGTTAGGCGAATGCTTTGGAGGCATCGTCGCTGCAAGCCGCTTCCCCGGACCAACATCTGACCCTAACATCCAACTTATGATGCTTTGTAGCGATGCAGTACTGTTGACACGCAGTGCAGGGTTTTGGCGCGCGACCGTATGGCTATGGTGCAGGTCATTGGAAACGACTGAGCACGCTTCTTCCATCGTTCAGATTGTTAGTGTGCTCCACCTCCATGGGTGGTCGCTTCGAAGCACCTGTTCCAGTGGCGTTTGCGTGCTACCGTGGAGTGGTGGATGCACCAACTCCGTCTATTCCGGCCATCAGAGGAAGGTGAACCTGCTACTGGGATACGATCACAGATGCACGCGTAGCAAGCCGTTCTTAAGGACCTGGAGTTTCAAAAATATCGGAGTGCTGGACGGCGAGCACATCAACAAAGTCGTCATGCCCACTGTCGGGGAGCGCGCGATGTCTCACTGCCAGCGTCCCCACAACTTGCCTATTGCGCTACGCTCTGCCTGAACGCCGCGAGGATTGACATCGTTCACGCCCCAATGTCGCGTCCCTAGATCCACTACCGTTAGCCACGATCATGCGGGTGAGCGGCACATCTGCGCCTGGCAAGGGCCAACCGATCTCCATGCTCCTCAAAGGAGTCAGCCAGACAGGTGTCTATTATGGTACATGACTTGATCGAGTGGCAGTCCCGGAGACCTGGTTGAATCTCATGCTGTGCATCTTCGCTTATGTATCTCCTGTCCCGTCATTTTGGGGATCGACTCATTTTGGAGCTTTACTTTATTGCGAACTTTGTCGAGTCAGCGATCGATAAGTGGTTCGTCATGACTTCTTCTTGGTCAGGCTATGGACCGACAGAACCAGCATCGTTACAAGACCCATCTAATCCCAAGAAGAAACCACAGCCTCGACAGCTGCTCTCTTGCACCAAGTGCCGTGAAAGAAAGGTCAAGGTAAGTCGTACCGGGAGGTTGCATACCCACAAGTATGGGTGCTTACGGTTGCACAGTGCGATCGTACGAAACCTTGTTCGGCATGCTGTGCGCGTGGACACCCCAAGGAGTGCGAATTCATCGTCGGCGAAGGCAACGACTACAGTCCTATACAGCAGTCCTATGAGATCCGGAAGCTTCGTTCCGAGAATCAAAAACTCAAGGAACGCCTGCGCGATGCTCGCTTATTGTACTCTGGCGATGAGGTCGACGCCGATGAATCTCCAGACGGCACCGGTTCGAAAGTCGTCTCGCGAGCGACTGCAGCGAAGCAACGTCGATTCCGGACGAGTGATCGCATCGACAACATATACTTTGGCACTCCTGGGCTAGCAAGTATCGTCTCCGACGTTAGTGATCGTTGTCATGTCGTCCCACCAGTGCAGGAATGACTAACATGTCGCAGTTCGCAAACCTGCAAGTCGGGAATCACTCCTTGACGCATACAATGCCAAAGGGTCAGGATATGTACCCACCGCAGGGCTCAATGTATCCTTTTCCGATGATGAGAGTCGGCGACAATACCACCGCCGCGCTACTGATGCTTTTACCCCCGCGCGAAGAGGTGTTCGAGTGTCTTGATCTCTTCTCGAAGCGGGCACAGTCTTGCTCGTTCCCACACATGCCTGATGAAGTTACGAAGAAGGAGGTGGGTCGTTTCCTCGACGAAGCAGGCGAAGATCCGGCACGAATGGAGAACAATTCGAATATGCTTGCATTGATCTTTGCGACGCTTGCCACGGGAATGCAGATGGGCGTTCACGATCGCAGCGGTGAGCAATGGATCGAGGGTGCTGTCGAGGATGCTGCCCGACGGGGTGATTGCTACCGTTCGTCTCACTACTACCGATCCCCACTTGACGTTGCTGACAACCTCTCAGTCGCTGCCTGCATGCAAGCACTGCGTAATGCCTCCTTCATGAGTCGACCAACATTACTGGGCGTACAAACACTCATCATGCTGGGACCGTACTTGACAAACAGTGGTCGCTTCCTTGATGCCTGGACTTTGTTTGGTAATACAATCCGCATGGCACACTCGATAGGGCTCCATCGCAATCCGAAGAGTCTCGATCCTGTTCCACCTCTTCGCGAATGTACTATCCGACAGTCACTATGGTGGTGGATGCTGCACATGGATCAACAGTATTCAGTCACCCTGGGAAGACCTCTCGGCATCTCAGGCCTGGGCGACTGTCCTCCACCTGAGCCATTGACAACTGACATGACCGTACTGCGACTCGGTGAGTTTGCCGACCACTTCACGATACTGGCGAGACAGATCCTGAGTAGCGATGGCATGATGAGCGTCGGTAGGATCGACGAGTTCACGGACAAGCTATTGGGACTTTGGGACACCATGCCAGAGTCGTTGCAGTTCAACGAAAGCTGGTCAAGGGAGGACACCGTCCTACCAGATTGGCCGCTTGATGTCATGGCTGCTAGTAAGTCGACTACATAACGAACGCGTTGATGTGACCCGTCACTGACATTACCTAGCGTTGTTTGCAAAGGTCCAGTCCTTCATAGTGCTGCTCAACCGGCAACGGGTGGAGAGGACACAACACTCTGCCTCTAATTCTCCTCCAATTATGCAGAGCAGCTTCACTACAAGCTTCACCAGTACGACATATACCCCCTCGACAACTGGAGGCGACAGCCTGTTACATCCAGCACCGATACGTGGCCGAGCGCTGGTCGTCAATTCTTCCATTCATCTATTGCAGACGTTCCTTTTCTTCCGACATCGCAATCCTGCTGTGCTCATCTGTTGGACCCTGGGCCAGCAAGCGTTCAACGCCGCGATGATTCTGATTCTTGACGCCTGGGAGACGTCCAACGAGAACAACGAATGGCTCGTCAACCAAGCCTTCGTCGTCTTCGACGAGATGCAGCGCAACGGCGTACACAAGCTCGCCGCGCTGGCCGTGCAGCACATCTCCGACGGTCTCATGCAGCTGGGTCACAGACGGCAAGAGCGTCTCGCCGCTGTCGAGGAAGCCCACGCGATGTCACGCAGTAACAGCGAGCACCACGCTCATTATCCTTTCCATCCTAACCTTACTATGCCACCGACTCCACTTCTCGATCTCTCCGGCGATGCCGTCATGGGCAACTCCGGTACGTTCTTACTGGAAGACACCAATCTCCAGTCATATACACCGCAACCGTATGCGGCTTTCAATTTTGCCTTGCCGCCTGGCGCAGCAGGCTCTTACTCTCACGACCCAGCACCACCGAATCACCACGCCCATCTCCAGCCGCCTTTCAGGACCGCCTCGGCGCCAGTCAGCAATGTGACCATCGCGCCTTTCCCGGTCATGTCGCCGCGCTTTGTGCCCGCTCTTGTCCCCACGGCAGCACCCGGCCCATATAGTCTTGGACTTCAACCTCGCATGCAGCCTCAACGCCGCATGTCAGGTTTCGTGCCCGTCAATGCTGCCGAGGGCGTCTTCGCTGGTGGTGTGGGTCAGAAAGGCTATGCTCACGGACCGCGTCGTGCAAGTCATCAGGGGTATATTGGCTATCCCGGCAACGGACAGCATCGAGTCGAACGTTCGGCGAAGTCAAGGCGAGGCCAGAGAGGCTGATCGTAATGCTATTTTCACCGGCGTGGAGGAGTCAGGTCTGTAGGAATCACGGAGTGGCATGAATGGGACGGCAACACGTAGCGCGCATCACAGAACATGCAAGGCGCTCGTCAGGAAGGGTTGGGAGTTGAAAGCGGGAGCATTTGTCTACATCGGCGCTGCAGGGAAGATGACTTCGGTTTGGCATGTATGTATGATAAACTCGACGGCACGAAGCAGAGGTACAGCAGCCCTCAAAATATTGTTCTCTTGGAACACAGGTTTCAAGCGCCCGGGTAACAAATCGAATATTTGAGCATGGTCTACGGACATCATGTCTTCGCAGCCCGTATCACTCGCCCTCGTCGACCATGACTCGCTTGATCGACGAAGTCTAGCTTCAGTCGTCGTGCGTGGTCGCTCGGACCACTCTCACTTGCTTGCTCGTGCCACTGGATCGCTCATGGCGCATGTGCCCAGCGTTAGGATTCGGAAGCCTCGCCTATCGATGCCCTGAGTTGCTATCGCCAAGGACCGTTCGTGCCCGACTGCACTGTTCCTAGCACTTCTGTCCAGATTGTAGCTCGGGTAAGCATAGGAGAGTGTAACTTCCCTCCGCGCTATAACTTCACGCTAGTGTCGCTGTGGTGGAGTCTGCTGCCCACTTTATGCTCACCGAGGACTTGATACTTCCAGAAGTGCGAGCACAGATCGTTATAGCCCGCGTGGTGAAGCTTCAGAGGACCGCGTGCAGTGTCCAGAATCCGACCGCCACGGGGTTATGAAGTTGCCATCAACGCATGGGCGAATAGCGGAACTTGCCCATCGAGGGTTCGAACACGTTGGGATCGCTGGAATGTCACTGAGCAGGCATTCTCTAGATACTCGTGGTCAGGCTTTCCAGATCGACGTTAGCTTGTCATAAGCGCGAGTCGCCGAGCGCCATGATCGCTGCGTGAAGAGCCGAACCTTCTTACTACCGGTCGGATCTCGGCCATCCGAGAGAAATGAGGCTGCGCTCCGGCAAAGTACACCTCACAGCATACCGGAGTCATGACCGTAGAGCATACATCGGATGTGTGCTTAGGGTCTAGCGGTCTTCGCGAAGCTGACCTGTTTAGACTGTGGACGACCCGATCTCGCAAGCTGTCGCGCAAGTGTAACGAGTCAAGAGCCACATCTACCGTCCGACGAAATCCGAAACCAGAGGCCAACCGCGAGCTAAAACGTTTATGCAGTGGAGTGTATGTATTATGCTTAGACTGACGCGGGACCCTTAATGGTGTTGAAGGGGAATGCCGTGTGGGGTCTTCAATTCACAAAGCCTAAGTTGGGCAAAGCGGCGCTTTCTCGTCGGTATCTCGCTCCTATCCATGTCAAGGTGCAAGCTAATGGCACATGGGATTGTGGCTGCGTTCTGAGATCCGTCAGCTGGCCCGAGGTAGCGAATGGGGACAAATTGGCGCACCAAAGTTCGTGAGCTTGCACAGTGCTCAGATCAAGGGCCTTGGAGGAAGTAGGTTAGAGACCCTATTGGTGGAATTTCTGTCACGTCTTTCCCAGTGTTGGTGGAGAAGGTGTCTGAGTTCAGCTTGACCTGAACGGCAGGTTCGCCGTGTGCACGACACTTTCGTCGCGAATGCTGCTAGACGGCTGACTCAATATACTCACCATGTGCGCTTCAAGATGAGGTTGCGTGAGCATACAAAGTTACGCCAAGACGAAAGTTGCTTGTGCCGCGACGACGGTCGTAGGGTTTAGAGGGATCGTGCTCGCTGTCCTGCGTGGGTCTGCACAGCTTTGCAGCAACATCCCCATCAAGGGACTTGATGACACCCAGCTCATTTGCAGGTATGTGACAGAGGGTTTGGGGTACTGGTGTTGGTCGTCCTATGGAGATGTGGTCAGCATGTGATGGTGAATCCCGAAAGACCGGTTCACGAGGGTCGGTTAAAAATGCTGTTTCGGTGAAAGCTTGGTATGGACTACATCTCCTCGCTGTTGCACCGCCATCTTGGCCGCAGTCGCGACACGGCACATCGACTTTGCTGTGCAAAGCATCAGGGCGTGCAGCACCGAGGCTGCCTCTCTAAATCGCAACGGGGATTCGTTGGCATGATGGCGCCATCTCGGATTGCCTGCCTCCCACGACTGCAGCGACTAGACGCAACACTATTCACCAACATAGCGGGCACCACCAGGACGTGATCGACATGCAAGCACATCAGCAATCGTTGCCGAAGATGCAGCGTCGCACCCAAACAGCGGGCAGGCCATTGAAGAGCAGCAATCTCCGCACATCTTGGCGTCCTCTCGGCTATCGTCTGGTCGAGTAGTCCGCACACGCACCAAGGTACAAGCTGGCCTGGATTGCTCTCACTTCAGCGGCCCCTACGGCTTGAGATCCCCTCAGATGTCTCTGCTCCACACACCTTAGCCACCATTCATAGCGCCTACACCTACATTCTCCGCGGTGTGGGCTCTGAGGAATTACTACCGCAGGACCGCTCCGAGCAACGGAGCTGCGGAGCGGCCATTGGCAACAGGTGGGCATGCATCGATCAACGATCAAGTTCTATGCAGGAGCAGCACTACCAAAGCCTAGTCGGAACATGCCTTTTTCGATGATGTGAGGGGGACGCGGCTCGCGAACTATGCCTCGAGAAGGATGATCAATGCGTGGCCGATGATGTGACTTCGAGTCTCTGGTGATCCGAGACTGGTAACGATGAGACACGTTGTCGTAGCGTGGGGTGCGACTTTCATCTCGGTCCGGTTCACATACGTGCGAAAGCAGCAGAAGAAAAGAGACAGTATACTCACCATCGCTTCGCCACAGAGGCTCTTTCCAGCGTAACTCGATGCAGCCGGAAGACATCTGCAATCGCGGCATGTAAATTCAGATCCGCTGTCTTCCAGATTGTGCAGCAATGACTTACAAAAACACGTCGCGCTTTCGCACATCCTGCCGGGCCCGGAAAGTGCCTTGGTCACGTACTACTTGCTTGATCTTCTTCATCGAAGCGCAGCGATCGACGTCCCACGCCGAAATGGCAAGAGCTCCATGCCTCGTACGTCCGTCTATCGTACCTGGCATCGCGAGTCTGTGATCTCAGAGTCCTCCCCACACCCCAGGGTCCAACCAGTCCTCTCCAGATCGTTGTTCGCCTCTCGCGAGCTCAGCATCTTGCGCTCCTGCGTCTTCGCTGCTTGTGTGGTCCTTCTCCAGACGCTCGGTCAATGCTACTTGGAGAGTCGACAGCCTCCGCTGTTTGTTGGCCAGTCTGTTGCCGTCGCGAGCAGGCCCAGCGAGGACGCAATTACGGAGGTATGGCTTCGCGTCTTGCAGCCATTCAGCTGTCGCACGTCGCTTGGAGTTTTCGACCTCCTGGATGCGCTGGCGAATGTCTTTCTGGTGGCTCCAGGTTGCCCATCTTCTCCAAGAGGCGCGTAACGTGTCTATAAGGCTATCGCCGCCCTTCATTGTGCTGGTGACTGGATTGCTACCGCTTTGTCGCCGGTAGCAAGAAAGGTGCTTGCTACCTGCCATTGTCAGTCCGAGGTGAGCATCGAAGGAGGTGTGCTCACGAAGTGGTCGGCTGCCTTTGTCAGTCTGCGTCCACAACGGTTGTCGCCCTTACGCTCTTCGTCGTCACGACTACTTGATGCGCTTCTGTCGATGCTATGGAAGGTGTAATATGCGAGGCTGTGTGGCTGTTGTGTACGCCTTCCTTCGCGACAAGGTGCTTTGCAATTCCCAAAATAGCACGTGCAGACCAAGGCTAGCTTTCGACGGCGATCCTCAGGATGTCTGCACTAATCGACGGTGCTGGGAGCACAGTGAACATCGACAAAGGTGTTCTGATGTTGCAAGGTAAGATCAGGAGCGTGTGTGTGTGAGATGCAAGAGTGCAAGCGACCGAGGACTCCGACTCCCGACAGTCACCTTGGTCGGCAAGTCCATTCAAGCTACTATATAATCGTCGATACCACTGGGCACGTCGGGGTCGGATCCCATATGTAAAAGCCCACTAGCGCCATCCGGATTAGTACTAATTGCTGTTGTCGCCGCCTGCCACGGTGTCGCAACTGTAACATAATACTAATCTTCGTCGAATAGTGGCTCTCGAGCATCCCGAAGTCGTGGGTTCAATTCCTGCAAGAGGTCGAGCAATGCTGTTCCTGGGTCACATCCCCTTAATATTCTTTTTTGCGTTTTCTTCGCTCTTCAATGTTGCTCGTATAGTTACACTTCGAATTCACGGTCCAACGTGGGGCATATAGACGACTGTCATGTTTTGCCTGCCTTGGAGTGCTTGTGGCCATCGGCTTGTTGCGTGGAGAGCGACAAAGCGTGGCACGGAGCTTGGCGCAGCAGCGGTAGTGGCGCACGGTCGTGGACTGATCGCCATCGCTCAACATCCCTGCAACTCCACAGTAGTAGAGTGACAGCGACAGTGAAGAGGCTGTGCAGCAGTCCACATGAACCGCAAGACAACAAAGCCAGCCCATGCGAGCGCTTTGAGCTCGCCGCAGATCGTACATGAAGCGTAGGTAGGCTACGTACGCCGAGCCTGCCAAATCATTCCATCTCTGCTTGTCGTTTCCCCGCACAAAAGCCTCAAGACATCGAAGAAACGATCAGCGGTACCTGATCCTCCGTTGTTCCAATACTGCAAAGAGCCCGCCCCGGTGCAATTCCAGCCAGGTTCGCTGGACTCCCCTGCTTTCGAGCAAGAAGCGCATGCAAGTCGTTGAACGAGTGAGTCGCACACCTTGCAGCCACATCAGCGACGTTCCGCTCGACGAGCTCGACCTTGCCGTAATTGATGACATAGGGACAGGCATGATGGAAGGGCATCGGTAAATACGCAGTGACAAGAGCTGAAGCGAAGTAAGTGAGCCATGGCAGACTACAAAGGAAGGCAGCAGGCAGCGCATTGCGCTCCATCAACCCAAACACGCGAATTGATCGATGTGCCTTTGTGTATGACAATCCTATCGTAGCCATTTACGGCTTCGCGGAGGGTTCACGAGAAGGTGGCATGCAGTCAGCGCGAGGACTCGACTTTAGCCTGCTCCATCCCAGCATTTCTGCAACCTTCCAGAGCCTCTGTCGTTCCTGAGCAAGGTCACAGGCCTTCGCAATTGCTCCCATCCGCATACGGGACACATACTGCGTGTGTACATCACGGCCCCCTCGAGAAGCATCTAGCGTCCTCAAAATCCGTGGTATCGATGTAGGTGAGTTCGATCACCGACATTGTGCGTTGACTTCCCCCATGCGGGCATCTCGCAGCAATCCTCCATTGTACTGACACGTACGACGATACGCGTCCACAGATGAAGGTGCCCTACAATGATTGCGCTCACTGATCCGCATTAACGCAGCGCTCATACTGGCCCTTGCGCCGGAAGCTTGTTCGACCCTCGAGGCTTGCGCTTCGTGACGAAGCCAGTGAGGAAAGACAGACAGACCGCGTACGGATCGACAGCGATACGGTAGACGATAACTGGCAGATTTTCGCCGGAGACTAGGTGGAGGAGCATTCCAATCTTCATCTCGTCGGCAAGCGTTGTAAAGATACAAGATCACGGAGAGTGTGGATCATGTCAAGAACACCGAGCGTCGGGGCACAGAAGTGGTAACACACGCCTGTCAGACTACGCGGTAGCCCGGATGGAGCCGATAGTCACAGAGATTGCTCACAAGGACGGCGTGATGCTGTGAGCTGTTCGTTGGTCATCTTGTGCGGCAACGATACTCGCGAGCGATGAGCGTAGAAGCTGTCTTCTCCGCAGTGTCTCGAGGTTGTCTGGCAGGGCGTTCACAGTGACAGCAAGGATGGAATGAATCAGGATCAGATGTGTCCAGCGATATGGGATCACCTACTCATAGTCTGTAAGTGTGCTGGCCATACTTGCAGGTCTTGCTTCGCATAATGTATCCAGTCTCCTGCTGTAGCTCGTCTGATATACCGTGCGACCGTTCCCAAATGTAGTCGCTGGCCGAATGATTCCAATTGCATTGTGCAACCGAGCAGCTCGGCAACGGCGATGATGAGGAAACTCCATCATGAGATATGTCAGGACTCAGGAAGCGCGAAGTTGCACCTCATTATGAACACCGAAGAATCGCACCTGACTCGTGCAAAGTCCCCCCTTCAAGCGCGGCGCTTTGAACAGCGAGACGGCGATTCACAACCCGTGTCACCGATCATCAATCACAGTTATGGCATCACGCAGCTCCAACGTGATCGACCCAGCGCTGGGTGGACGCGTACCGCAGCCCATACCACCCAAGGCAGAATTTCGCCCGGAGCCATCGACGCCGCAGCTCCCACCCCTCGCCTCATACCCTCAGCCGTCACCCAACCCGTACTATGGCTACGCACCGCAGCCGCCCACCCCTCAGCAACCCCAAGACCAGCCAGTCTACCAGCAGCAATATGCTGCGCCTACGGACCAGTCACCGGCAGCAGGCGGCGCAGATGCTCATGATGCCAAGAGACCACGCGCCTGTGATGCCTGCCGCAACTTGAAAGTCAAGTGCGAGCTGGCTGTCGATAGACCAGACCTGCCATGTAAGCGCTGTGCTAAGGGAGCCAAGGTGTGCAATGTCTCTGAGCCGACGCGGAAACGACAGAAGAAGAGTGACACGCGTGTCGCTGAGCTGGAGAAGAAGCTAGAAGAGCTTACATCGGCTGTTCAGGCGCAAGGTGGGAGAATCCCGGCTGCCGTCTTCGCGTCACCGGTGCAGAGTGAGGGGAGGTCAACCTATCGAGCGCCGAGTGGGAGTAGCACACAGACTTACAGTACGCCTGCTTCGTATCCTGCCCAGGCGCCTGAGGTCAGGCAGCAGCTCAAAAGGAGACGCAGCAATGAACAGCCAGCGTACCCGATGCCTCCTGTCTACCAGCCCAGAGAAGCTTCGCAGTCGAGGGTCCACCCAAGCACTGCTACACTCGAGCAATCTTGGGGAATTGACAGTGATGTGACGCGCTATCTGCATCATTCGACTTCCACCGAGTTCATCGGTCGGATCAATGCCCTCATCCCACCACACGAGGCCACTGTCCTCTTCGACCGCTACAACCGAGAACTAGCACCTCACTTACCAGCTGTGGTCTTCCCGCCTGAAGTTACGGCAGAGCAACTTTACAAAGAGAAGCCGATGCTCTACCTGGCCGTCATCGCAGCCGCATCATGGGGTCAAGTCAGCGCCGACGTGTCTCGAGAAGTGGTACGGGAGACAGTCGGCGCGATCGCAGATTGTGCAATCCGAAATGGCGCGAAGTCATTAGAGCTGGTGCAGACGGCTATGGTCATCATCTTGTGGTACAAGCCGCCTGAACAGACCGAGCAGTCAAATTTCTACCAGCTCATCCATGTTGCTGCTGTGATGGCCTTGGACATCGGTCTTGGACAGAGGTTTAAGTTGAGACGGCGCGGCTTCACTGGACCCACGAAGGATTACGCGCCTGGCATGGGCGCCAAGATGATGCCAGTCAATTCGGACGCGTTGGACGCGCGAAGGGCGTGGCTAGGATGCTACTACTTGTGTGCGAGGTGCGTACTTTCGAGGTGTCGATACGACATACCTAGACTGATCTGCCAACAGTGCCTCAATGGTCCTTCGTCGACCAAATCTCATTCGCTGGACGAACTACATGGAGGAGTGCGTCGCTGAACTCGAGACCAACCCCCAAGCAGCGCCGACCGACAAGCTCTTCTGCCAACACATCAAGCTCCAGCACATCTGTGAGCAGATCGGTCAGCAATTCTTCATGGACGATGCGTCAGCCGCGAAACTCGACATCAATGATGCTCAAGTCTCGTACAACGTCAAAGCACTCGAGCATGATCTCGTCGACTGGAAGAAGAATGTACCAGCGGAGTGTCGCACGCCTGGCTTGATGTTCTTCGAGCACGTGTGCAGTCTCTACGCGCACGAGATCGTCCTGCACCAGAATCACAATGTCGATGACTTTCGCATACCGTTCAGCGAAGATAGTCTTAAGAACGTCAATTCCGGTACTGGGACGCTAAGTAAGACACAGATCGCGGCACTCAAGGCATGTGTAAACGCTGCGCATGGCATCTTGGACACGATGTTGAGCTTCGACTACGACACCATCACCGCGCTGCCAATGCTGCTCTACTTCGTCCGTTGCGTCTACGCCGTCGTAATCCTGATCAAGATGCACGTTGCAATCTCCCTGCCCAACTCCGAGATCGGCAAGCTCTTCGAAGTCGACGAGCTACGCGTGGAGTACTACCTCAACGGCCTGATCGCGCACTTCACAGAGACGGGTCGCGTGCGATCCATCAAGCCGGACAAGATCCTAAGGATTCTCAATGTCCTTCGCGAGTGGTTCGAAGAGAAGCATAAGAAAGGCCTCGTAGGGCGAAGCAACTCGCCAAGTGAGCAGAACGCTGAGCAGCCAGCTGCGCAACAACCTTCCGCTGGTCCCGACACTCCAGCCTCCCAACAACATCCCCAGTCCGGCCTACACATGCTCTCCCACGCCGCCACGCAATCCAACGCTCCCTCCACTTCCCAACAGTCCCTAGCGACTCCTGCCTGGCAATTTCCTAACCCCACGCCCCTCCCCTACAATCCCTCCGACCCTAATGCCCAAGCAAATTACGCACCTTTCCCCAGCATTGGGAATCCTAATGATCCCAACAGCCAGGATTTCGGCAATATGAGCTGGGATCTGGGCGTGCAGCAGGCTATGGATATCGCGTTGGGGGATATGCAGGGACTGACTCAAGGGGGTGGGTTGGATAGCTGGTTGCTTGGAGGCGGGATTGAGGGGTTGGGTGGGTTTGGGAATTTTGATGGGGGGCAGGTGGGGGGAGGCGCAGGGTATTGATGAGGAGGTGGGCGGAGTGGAACGTCGAGGAGGGGTTTGGTATGGGGTTATGAGGGTTACGGGAAGGTTGGCATGGACTGGCACGGTCACGCTGCGTATATGTACATTGCGTTGATGTTTGGCGTGGACGGCCATCATAATATTGAGATCTGACGATCTGCACTGCGATCCTGGTCGAATGTACAGTTGCACTTGCAATATCTCGTTCGGGCCATTGCCGGCGAACCCAATTGTCCTATGTGGTTTATTGACATCCAGTCGCGTCAGCCGGATTATGCGGATTCGCGCATGGCCTGTATATTTCTGAAGGCAAGGAGTGCTCGTGTGGATGTTGAACACTCGCGCAGCATCGACGCTTGAACTGTACTGTGCAATGATGGCAGCTTGAACTTGAACGGCTGACTATGCATCTTGTGCTAAGCAACAAAGCAGTCTTGGGTCAAAAGTCTGGTGTTCGCGGTCTTGGTAGTCTGTATCTACACCGCTTCGCCCGTCTACCTCTTTGTCGGCCGATGCTATCGCTCAGCATGTGCGCTGTCTTGCCGCAGATCTGGAGTCGCGAGATGCTTGTTCGCGGCTTGCGAAAGCTCATCAGGAGGCGGCTGACTCTCCGCTGGCTTCTCTGCCGCTCCTGTGCTCGGCTCCTCAGTCTCAGCAGCTGAGTCCTCCATGGTCTCATCGCCGTCTTCCTCAGCCTCCATATTGGAGTCTTCCATCACCGAGTCCTCCTCTACTCCTGCTTCTCCCGCATTCCCCTCATCGCCCTCCACGAAACCTCCGGCCTCAGCGTCCCAGCCCTCAATCTCTCGTACTAACCTCACGTACTCCTCTGGCACCAGGCCCTGTTCTCCAGTACTCGGATCTTCAGCTACCAGCCAGCCTTGTCCGTGCCTGTAACTGACGAGTATGATCTGTCCCTCCTTCAACCGCAGCTCATTTGGATTCTCGGGTTCAAAAGCGTAGAGCGCCAGACTTTCGCCTGCAAATAACTCATCCTCCGGTCCCATGCTAGCACGTTGCGGGGAGTGTGCATGGCTGCTGCTCGGCTCGGCATCTAGTGGTATGAGGTCCTCACTACCCGTATCAGAAGGCGTTGTAGTGCTGCGCGATGGTCGAGCAGAGGGGAACGAGCGATTGGGCAGCGTGGTTGCGAAGTGGGAATCCCTTCGTCCTGGGTTGCCGGCGCGGCTGTGGCGGAGTGAGGTAGAGCCGCCTGGGTCCAGCGACGCGGAAGTGTTGCTACTGGACGATGCGCCGAAGAGGAACATATCGCTGCCTTCGCCGCTGGCACGCGACTTGCGCACTCCGCTTGATCGTCTCCGCCCGCGCTCCCAGTCTGCTACGTCCGCGTGACTTCGCGACTTGCGATGTTTCGCCTTGCCGCTCATTGCTTCTCCGTCCTCGCCGACAAAACTCGTGCTCGGCAGCGATTGGCCAGGCATGACCTCGGGCTCTGTCTCCATCCCGCCATCGCCTCCCCATGCGGCGGTGTTCCGACCAGGCCATGCCTCACTGTCTGATAGTCTGCGATTCCATTCGGAGCCTGGGGTTGTGGCGCCTGAGGGAGGTTCTGGTGGAGGACCATAGTGCATCGGGTCGAAGGGAGGGTAGGCGAAGTCGCGGACGAGTGCGTATGTAAGGCTGGAGTGGAACGCAGCGAAGGAGGTACTCTGAGGCCGCGAGCGCGTGGGCGCCGCTATGCTGGTAGAGGAGGACATGCGGAGGGGTGGCGGTGGGGGTTGCGGTGTTGATGTAGACATTATCTGTGTGGTGGTGGTGGGAGTAGTGGAGGACAGCGGTATTGGCGAGGGGAGGTCAGTATCGAGAATGTCGATCCCACAGTGAGGCAGCCTCGGCCGTTGTTACTCCATGCGGTGGGCGTGTATCGAGAGTGGAGTTGCTTTGCAGTAGCCTCTACCACAGAAGCGCAAAGTGATAGTGAGTGACAGATGCGCGCGAGAATCGGCGCTATTATTAGACTTATCCCAGTACCGAGTCCACGGGTCTTGCTGTCGTGTGTTTCAAGTCCGTCCGAGTCCGACAGCAGGCGTGATATACCGCGACCGAGTGAGAGTACAATCCCACGTGAGGAGCATGTGCAGGCAAGACTCGGGCGGAGGTTACTGCCCACGACCGATCTGGCGCCGTTGTCATTCGAAACACAAATACGCGGTTACATCAGCCAATAAGCGCCATGCAGATCTTCACTGCAGGGCGTTTGCGCTAGTGTTTCAGAGCTTTGCGTGCTTGCAGACCCACTACTTCACCGCTTCGAGACTGCCATCATGTTCTCCATAAGCAGATGTTGACTCGCAGTCGCATCGTGGAGAAACATACACGACCTTGTGCCTAAGCGTCAATATCACCTCGCCTGTGCGCAGGCCGAGGGATGCATCGAGAAGGCATTCATCCCATGCGCCCTACGTGCACTTTGAATGAGGATCATGAGAACGAGAACTATGGACATGGGTCAATCAACCCCAAGAGGTCTAAGGCTATCATCCTTCCCTTCTGATCTCTCTAAGTCTCATTACTTTCTCTGTCGAGGGAAGGCAATCACACCATGGCCCATGCCAACCCACCACTGACCCTGTTCCACCATCCTCTCTCCTCATCGCTCCCTGTCCTCCTTCTCTTGGCCCACCTGAACATTCCCGATACCCTCATCACCATGACCTCCGATAGCCTCGGACTCTACATTCCCGTCGATCCTTCGATCACTCGCGACGACTTCCTCGCAATGAACCCTCTCGGCCAAGTTCCTACCCTCGTCCTCGATCATGGGCAACGCGGACAAGTCGTCATCACGCAACTGACCGCAGTCTGATCTTACATCTCCTGTCTCCGCGATAGCCATGGCATGTCTGGCCGAGATGCTCTAGAGCAAGCAAAGGTGCAAGAATGGCTGTCTTACATCTCCGCGACCTTCACAATCACCGGATTCACGCAGATATTCCGGCCCACTCGTGTCGTAGGCGAAGCTGCGTTTGAGGGGGTGCTGCAGGCGGTGCGGAATTTTGGGTATGAGATCGTGGTTGCAGGATTGTATCACGTGGAGACCAGACTGGATGACAGTGGTTTCGCAGTTGGATATCACTTGACTGTTGTGGATTTCCTGCTTTGGACTGTTTGGGGCTGGGCGGACAGAGCAGGCTTGAGGACGCAGACGGACAGGGTCTCGAAGCTGAGAGGAGTTGTTGAGAGGGTTGGGAAAGTGGAGAGGTTGCAGGACGTCTTGGCGAGGGAGAAGGGAGAGGATCGTGCTGATTGATTGTTGAACCTCTTGGAATTGCTTCGGGACCTCGATTGAATTACTTGCAGGCTCTGCCTCGTAGCGCAAGTCGAGTAAAGTCCCGCACAGGCGAGACAAGAAGTCGAATTACTCTGTCGGACCGGTTCGAATCAAAACGGTTGGCGCTGCAGGGTATCCGGCTTTTGGAAATAGCATGCATTCTATCCTTCGGATAATCGCGAGCGCTAAGTCCTCTTCACGCCATGTCCACCATTCATCGTTGACCCATTTGCGTGGCCATTCACTTCCCCATTTGCGTGCCCGTTCGCCTTGCCGTTCAAGCTACCGTTCATCCCTTTCTGGTGCCCTTTCCTACTTCGAACGCCGGGCCAGCTATACACACTGCCGTGGAACTCCACATCCCCCTCACTAGTCAGATCGCCCACCATGACCATGAACACATAAGCCGCGATCGCGGTGAGTATGTGCCACCAGCCATGGAACTCGAGCAGAAAGCTCCATGGCATGCCGATCTGTCGTTTCCAGCTTGTAAGTTGACTGCAGTAGATCTGGTCCAGTTGCCAGAGCGTGTACGCCACCCCGAAGACGGCTGGAATTAGGTCAGCTCATGTACTTCAACGCCAGGGTATGGGGAGTCTTACAAGTCCCAAAGATCGTCACGCTAGTAAGTAACCGTCGATCCGCAGACTGCGAGACGCGCGAGGTGATCAACTTCCTCGTCCGCCAGATGACTAGCAACAAAAGTACTAGGAATGAGACTTCATGAAACTTGTTATTCGCATCGTAGAGAACATGGTAAATCGTCTCCGCCACAACAGATGTGAGCAGAACTGTTGAGAATGTTCGGGTGAAGGAGTCGGATCGCTCATAGACTGTTGCGCGATGCAGGACGCAGGACGTGGCTATGATCATGGACGTGTCATCTGCCAGCTGAGCGTAGTGCTTTAGCAAACCGTGGAAGAGTGCTGAGCATGTTCCAACAAGGGCGAGTCCATAGTACAGACTTCGTGCCGCGAAGGGGGCGTTTCGGGGGAGGCGAAGGAGGCCTTTGGTCGCGTAGATGACTTCGGCATGTTAGTATAACGCGCCAGGGTAGTGTTGAGAGGGTCCATACTGTATGCGATATTCGTCAGGGTATTGACGACTTCCCCGATGTATGGTGTTATTGCGAAATCTTCTTCGCAGAAACTGGACGGGGAGACGGCCTCGTTAGCGACATGGCATTCTGGCATGCGTTCATGAAGTTTTCTACGTACTTGATCGGTGCTGTAGGTGCCCCTACGAACGGAGTATATGGCTGGTCGCGATACGGGATTGAGAAAGCCATAATTTCGCGGCTCTACAGTGTTCTAGCGAGTGTCGTGCCGTTCGGCGGAAGCGAGTGGGGATGTCAAGTCGACATCGACAACGGACACGCGGCAAGGGAATAAGAATGAAAGAAGCCGAAGGCCATGCTGACCAAGACAAGACTTGTGCCGACTGTGAAAGGGGATGCTTTCACATGGGAACTTGGTCTTCGAACGTGAGTCTTTCCTGTGGACCAATAGGAAGCGTGCGCTTTTCACCTGTGCTTACTGCATGGGAATTGGCTTGAAGTGAGGCGAGTGGGGATGCGAAGTATGATATCGGATTCGGGATGTCCATGGACTTACCTACATGATCTCCGAGGGATGTGGCTCTGTGGCCGACTTAGCCGGTATGTTGTATCATTGCATAAGCTATTGCGGCGGATATCAAGGTGCTCGGGAGTGCCTTGCCCAAGCGCTACGCCCGAACAGGTAAGTTCTGACTTTCTAGACATCAAAGTCAACATCAATTCGTACATGTTCAAGGTGGTATATAGTGTTGATTAGGGCATCCGATGCGTGTCGCTAGTACTGCGCGACCGCAGACCATCGCGACTAATGCCTACGTTTGCTTGAGCTGCAGGTTGAGCGCGAGTCAAAGCTCTGCGCGAAATCAACATCAAGCTGCAGGCATTTGGCGGCAACAAAGCCATGGAACGGACTCGCCCACAAGAACCAGGCGCAACGACCATGGACCGGATAAGCTTGCGGATGGCTCAAAGGCAAGACTTTCAGCGGTCGCAGCCATCGGATCGGACGGCGGAACGAGCCCTGGACGTTGGACCAACACCTCGATCACATCACGGCGACGAGATCGACCAGCGCGGAGACAGTCGACACACTCGCGGAGTCTGCATACCCGTGCCCGCCATGCGCAACAGGCCACTACCGTGCAGCAAGTCCTCGATGCACCCGGTGGAGTGCCACCCGGACTTCCTTCCCTCGACCTGAACCGCCCAGGTGGCATTAGAGAGAAGCTCCGACAATGGCAGGAGACGGAGGGTAAGCAGATTGAGCATACCTTCGAGCCCAAGCTGGCCGTTGAGGAGACGATCAAAGACGAGTTCAGCAACATCACACGAATCGGCGATGCAATCGAGAATGACAGCACTGGCAGGGAGGAGGATGACGAGCTGCAATCGATGGGAGAGTTCGCGCGGTCAGCTACGGAGGATTTGGATGTGCAGGCAACAGACCCTCGAGCATTCAGCATGGGTGATCTGGTCGAGCTTTTCTCCATGGGGTCAGAGAAAGAGAGCACGATCGCAGTGTATGTGCGTACGCTGGCGCAGGGCAGAGCTCAGTTTTACACCATGCAAGGGCGGTGGGTGATTCTACCATCTTCGGTGGCGCAGTATACAATACCTGGCTGGGTGTCTCGTAAGGCTGTGGCGCCGCTGCTGAAGTACTTACCTGATGTCGTCACATCGGAGGAGATCGAAGCGCTGAAGCAACAGTCGTTCTCGGAAGATCTTTCAGTACCTCGACATATTGCTGCACCCTTGATCAATCGCATGGTCGAATTCCACAATCAGAGTCTGGACGTGTACAGGAAGCATGCGCCAGCACTGGACAATGCACACAACATTCTGGCTCATGAGACTGATCTGCGATATGGTAGTCTCGACTCCGCCGCAAATGTCTTGCTGCAAAAGTCAGATGATCGACATTCGCTTGCCACATTGTTCACGGTCCGGAAAGCCTTGCTACATGCCGGCTTCGCGTTCGGCTTCCACATGAGGTCACATCGGACGACTCAATACCTACAAATTCGTTCGAAAGCGCAAGTGCGTATGGTCGAGGAAGTGCGCGGCTGGCTGCGTGCGTGGCAGGACGACCTGGCCATAACATCGACGACATCGGAAGGCGGTCCGGAACGTAAGCCGGGTCATCGAACATCAGGGGAAGCAAAGCGTGTGCATAGCTTCGTCAAGAAGTGTCGAGAGCTTGTTATCAAGAGTCGCGAGACACGCGATGTGACCGCCTTCGGCAACATTGGTCCCAGTAAAGTCAAGATAGAGCTCACGCCCACACAGGACAGCATCAACATCATCAAGGGTACGGAGTTCAACAGCGATGATAAGAAGCTCGTGCAATTCATCGAGGCTTGGGCATGCAACGATATGTTTGCCGGCCTGCCTCGACTGTCGGCGCTACCACCACTCATAATGCAGGCCACTGGGCTTTACGATGACATCGGCGGCGGGAAGAGTACCGGATTCCAGTTCTTACAAGAGATTGGTCTACTGTTACCATTTGAGAACCGTGTGCGCTTTGACGAGCATCTGCTGCTTCCTACAAGTCAACACTCGCGTCCCCTTCAATACCTCATGAGCAGTCTAATGGATATGGAGAGTAAGCCGGACTTTGAGGACTCGATGAAGCATCTGCGACATGACTGGGGGAGCTTGCCAGTCTATTGTATCGATGGCGCATCAGCACATGAGATCGATGACGGTCTGTCGGTCGAGCGAGCCAACAGTGCGGACTCCGCGAGTCCAGAGTGGTGGGCGCACATCCACATTGCAAACCCGACGGCCTACCTTCCGCGCGATCATCCGATGTCGAAGATGGCGCGACATATGGGTGAGAGTGTGTACATGCCGGAGCGAGCGTACATGATGCTGCCGCGCTGGGCTACGCAAGGTCACTTCTCGTTAGCTCCTAATCGGCCCTGCCTAACGTTCTCAGCGAGGTTGAACGGGCGCGGCGAAATCATTGAGCAGAAGATTAGATCGGGATTGATCCGCAATGTTACCAGACTAACTCCATCCGAGGTTACGCAGATCGTTGGGCTAAACAGAGATCAGGGCGAAGAAGTGGTGCTTACAGTCGGCGGCACACCTCCACCAGCACCGGAACGGATCTCGCCAGTATCGAACATGAAGCCGCAAGATGTTGAGAACCTTAAAGCACTACAAATACTCGCAGAGCGGCGAGCTACATTCCGGAACGCTGCTGGCGGGCTGTTCTTCAACGTTCAGAAGCCCGAAGTCGCAGTGTGGCAGAGCTACAACAAGACAGGTCTTGGCTGGGACCATCCCTATCGCAACGGTTCGCGCATTGTACATGGTGACCCGATCATCCAGGCCACCACAAGCCCACTCCGTAACTGGTTCTCAGCAGCCCAGAACACATCCGCCGACATCCTAGTCCGCGAGATGATGCTGCTCGCCTGCGAAATCAGCACAGCCTGGTGCGCCGAACGCCAAATCCCCACTATCTACCGCGGCAGCGTGGCGAAAGCCGACCTCATGCCCGCAGAAGAATTCTACGAAACCACTGTCGCCCCCGCCATGGCGCTCAATGACGGCCAAATGCCCTTGCATATCGCACTTGACTACCTCCGCCACGTCGGCTCCATAGTCCTCACTACGAAACCTCTCAAACACCGTCTGTTAGGTCTAAATTACTACGGCAAAGTCACCTCCCCCCTCCGCCGCTACGGCGACATGATCCTGCACTGGCAGATCGAAGCCGCTCTGCGCGAGGAAGCACGCACAGATACCTCGCTCGTGACCACCGACCGCAACGCCTCGCGCTCCTTTCTCCCCTTTTCCGAATCAGTCCTCAAAACCATCATCCTCGGCCTCCAACCACGTGAATCCCTCGTCTCCCGAGCGAAAGCCAGCGCGGAGCAGTTCTGGATCAACATGCTGCTTTTCCGAGCGCATCACTACGGCGAGACGGAGCTGCCGCAGACACTGAGGTGTTATGTGCCCCAGGCGGGCTGGGCGGGATTCAGTATGACTGTAGTGGCTGAGGAGTTGAATCTGGATTTTAAGATGGCGAGGCCGGAGAGGGGGAGTGTGGTTGTTATGGTGGGGGATGTGTGGGAGTGTAGGTTGGTGAGTGTGAATTGTTATGATACGTTTAGGATGGTGGAGCCGATCAGACTGGTGAGTCGTTATGATGGGGTGAGTCAGGTGGCATAGGTGGGTGTAGGATAGTGTACTAGTATCGACACACATGTACATGCCTAGACCTACAGCCCAACACAATCTTCACACCAGAGCCTTTGCTGTGACCTTTCAGTCCAATCGTACAAACACCCATGATCTGATGGCGCCTTCGTGTCATCCACCCTGCTATAATGCTATCCAGGCCGAGACCACATGACTCAGCATTGTACTTTTTAGTACGAACTTTGAGCTTCGACATGTTCTTCACAACCCCTCAATCGTATGCCACCACACAGCTCAGGATGACCAAGCTCTCGCCTAAGGGCCATGAGCGGCATGATCTGCTCTTCGAGACTGCGAAGAAGTCTGCACTTGGGCTCAAGAAGTCGTTCAGCCAGCAAGATCTCATGAGCCTCTGGGACATCACCGATGCCGCGCAATTGATGATCGCAGTCCAAGAGCTGATTCAACACTCGCTCTTGCGCACATTGCGTGCAGATCGCATACTCTACTGGTCTCCACGACCATGGGAGGTGGCTTCGGCGTAAGTTCACACGCATCGAAGGTAGGTCGTCGCGAATCTAAGAGACTAAAATGTAATACAGCCTATCCAACTTCGACAACGACGAGCGTCTAATCTATGAAGCCGTCGAGAACGCCGAAGCGACAGGCATCTGGATTAAGCGGCTCAAACAAAACACCGGTGTCGCTCCACAGAATGTGCCGAAAATCGTGAAGAAGCTCGAGTCGAGCCGGCTGATCAAGAACATCAAGAGCGTCAAGTCCATCGCGCAGAAGACGTACATATGCTTCCACATTGAGCCGGCGGACGATGTCACAGGAGGCAGTTTCTTCGATGCCGGGGATCTGGATGAGAGTCTTGTGGAGGAGTTGAGTAATCTGATTGTGTTTCATGTGCGAGGACAGAGCTGGGTGGATGTCAAGAGGAAGAGCAGAAGGGAGGCGCCGATTGATGTTGATGAGGAGGAAGGGGAGGAAAGGAGCGGGCAGAAGCGACGGGCTGGCAGTGGGGATATTGAGGACGCTGCACCGAAGAAGAGGAGGAGAAGCGAGCCCGAGGTCACGCAGGTTGCGTATCCGGCTGGCTCTAGAGGCTACCCGACAGCGGAGAGCATCCACAACTTCGTCACGAATTCGAATGCGATACGGCCTACGAAAGCTGCTTCACTCACAGTGCAAGAGGTGCAGGGGATTTTGAAAGTGCTGGTTTGGGATGGGAAGTTGGAGAAAGTTGGCGCTGGGTATCGCACCTGCTTGGGCGTTAGCTACAAGGTGCCCGGGTCATACGACTTCGATGATCGGGAGGGAGAGGTTGGCAATGGGCTGACCGAGGCGCCTTGTGGGAGGTGTCCGGTGTTTGATCTTTGTGCTGAGGGAGGGCCGGTCAATGCTGGGAATTGTGTGTACTTTGATCAGTGGTTGAAGGCGTGAGTTGGTCGTAATGGTCATGCTGAGGGAATGGGATTGGACTAGATTTAGCGATGGCGTTGGTGGATAATGGGAGGCTATTGCACCGTTAGCCTTGTGGATCGATTGCGAAGCAGTGAATACTGAGTAAACGACCTCACGAGGCGCTCCACGTGCCAACTTTGCGTCCAATGTGCCATGCGTAGTGGCGCTGTTCGCAGTTTGTTGCAGTCACGTGCTCTGGAACTTGCTAGAACCTCAGGCATCAAAGGTGCTCACATAACCTAAGCTTCAGTCCAGACCAGAACTTCTACCACGCTCACTTGCGCCAACAGTCACAACACCAGCGCAACCAGCCAGACACAAGTCCAAACCTCATCGCCACATCTATTCCCTCTCACCACATCACCGCACAACCACAACCACAACCATGGCCAACTACCTCGCCTCCATCTTCGGCACAGAACAAGACAAAGTAAACTGCAGCTTCTACTACAAAATCGGCGCCTGCCGCCACGGCGACCGCTGCTCGCGCAAACACGTCAAGCCCTCCTACTCCCAAACCATCCTGCTCCCAAATCTCTACCAAAATCCCGCCTATGATGGCAAATCGCGCATGACCCCAGCGCAACTCCAGAACAACTTCGACGCCTTTTACGAGGACTTCTGGTGCGAGATGTGCCAGTTTGGCGAGCTCGAGGAGGTCGTGGTGTGTGATAATAATAACGATCATTTGATTGGGAATGTGTATGCGAGGTTTAAGTATGAGGATTCGGCGCAGAAGGCGTGCGACAATTTGAATTCAAGGTGGTATAGTGGCAGGCCGGTGTATTGTGAGTTGAGTCCTGTGACGGATTTCAGGGAAGCGTGTTGTAGGCTTAATAGTGGGGAGGGGTGTGTGAGAGGGGGGTTCTGTAATTTTATTCATCGGAAGGAGCCTGGGCCGGAGCTGGATCGGGAATTGGAGCTCAGTACGAAGAAGTGGTTGAGGGAGAGGGGGAGGGACGATCGGAGTGTGACGAGGAGTCCGAGTCCGGAGCCGACGAGGAAGATGTACTAGGGAGTGAAGCAAGCAAAATGTGCGGAACGTATCGACAACGTCTCAGACGCGCCGCAAGCCTCCGAGTGCATTTCAGCCAGGCGATGCTACTTCGAATGGTAACTTCGACGATATCCATCAGCCGCAAAGCCAGGTCTGCGAGGAGCCGAATGTCAGACGAGTGCACGACAACGGCAGGAGGAATGGAGAAAGTAAGGGACGGCGAGCATGTCCAGAACGTATGATGGTGCATGCGAAGGGAACTTCCCGCGCATGGGAGCTCAAAGCGTGCTGCACGACCGAGATGCAAGCGCAGGCTATGAGGTTAATAGTAGCAATTTGGCGTGGTGTAGGGAGCTCGTCATCATAGATCAGCGCGTAGCGGCGCGAGTGGTATCATATCATCTATACATTACTGATCCAGCAGCGCTTTGCAATTAACAGAAAGTAGCCGTTCCCTCCAAATTTACGTAACCTCAATTACCCTCCGCCCTCATCTCATGAGCCTCCGACAACAGTGTTCCCATTCGGATCCGCCGGTTGCGCAACTGTGCCGTTCCCGTTTCCTATCTTGACTTTTTGTAGTAATCCACTCTGCAGCACCCAGATAACGGCTATAATCACACCCGCCACGAACGCAGGTATCAGGATCCAGAAGGCCCAGCAGACCCATGTGCGGCGCGACGCAGTTGGCGTGCGAGCCAAGAGTCGCTACAAAAAGACTAGGTCAGTGAATTGTTCGCGTCGAAGCAGCATACGTGGAGGTGTACCTGTGCTTCAAGTCTGGTCGTGTGGGAGCGGCTTCTTCATCCATGTGTACGGCTACGGAGAAGCGCTTCCAGAATGCTGGGTCGCGGACGCCGGACATGGTTGCGTTGCTGATATCTTTTTTGGTTTGGAGAGTCCACGAGCTTGGTATTTCCAGTCTGGCCGCGTCTCAAGATCTGTCGAATTGCCTTGAAGTGATCTGTCGTCGGCTCTGTAGGGCTGTGTTGTGGCGCTGTGGTATGGCCGCGGTGGGTGGTGTACTGAGGAATGTGGGTTTGATGATACCGGGAGGCCTGTGATTATTGCGATTCGAGAGATCGGTCACGAGCGCAGATGTCAAGGTGACAATAAGAATGGGCCGAGAGTAGCGAGTGTGATGGGTATAATGCGGACAAATGAGTGTGATGAATGCAATAGAAAACTATCCGCAAGTGTGGAAGATGGATTGTCGAGGTCAATGTCGTGGTCAAGCAGGCAACACAAGGAGCGAAAGAGATCAGACTTACCCACCGCGCCTATCGCACAGACTCCCCGACGGCATATCGTCAATGGCACCAGCGTCGCAAGATCTGTTGGAATTTGAAGTCCAAGCGGCGGACTGTGACAGGCTTGACAGGGAGTGTTTGATATGCGATCGGCAGGGAGTGGAGACGAGGCGCGTGATGAGCAATTTCTTGATTGGCTGACGGAGAGATTGACGGTTGCGCGCCGGACCTTGCTTAGGCCACGGCTCCTTTCGGGGGTCCACGATCGTGGGCTTGTTGACCGCGATGTTACTTGCATCCGATTCTTGTCGCTATAGAACTCATCGATGAAGCTACAGTGCATGCTCTCGTGCACATGAGTATAAGGCACACCGGAGGGAGATCAATAGTGGAGACTTGCTTGACTATCATAATTACACTATCCTGTCCAAATTTCGCATCTACATACGTTGCCGTTATTGACCAGGAACTTCGATAACAACGGCCTTGATTTGATAACCTGTTGTGCTGGTACAGAAACAATAGTATGCCCTCCCTTGTTCATTGATACACTACTCAGAATTGACCATATCTCTCCTCAAACCGATTGCACCCCGGCATCGGCGACTCGGGCGGCGTAAGCAAAGAGTCCAGCGGGTGATAATAGCAACTGAACAGCGTCTCTACCTTCTTCTGCGGCATCGGCAGCAAATGTGGGAAGCCTCTTGAGACGATCGAAGGGATCGCGTCGGGCGACAAGACAGGCGTAAGAAGCTCTCTCGGTGTCGGCGGCGTGACGGCATCTTGGGGCAGAATGAGCTTCGGTAGGCTCCTCGCGCTATCCGCACTACGCTCACGCTCTTCCTCCCAATCTTCCAGCTGCGTGCTAACATCTGACCACACAGCGGCGCGAAGCTGCGTGAGCATCTCCTGTTCGGTACGGCGAGTGTACTCGGCGACGCTGTCGAACTCAGGCGCTTCCTCTTCATCGAGGTGATTCGGCGATCGACGACGGTGGCGCGCGAAGCGCAGTGGCGTGCTCGTAGGCTTCACCTTCCGCACGAAGTCGAAGCGGCGAGTGTGGTGGCGGGTAGCTCGTGGAGACCAGAAGTCTTTGCTCATCTCGCTGAGCTCGCATGCTCGTGCTTTTGCGAGTCCAGCAGGTGAGACATCAACGTTTTTCGTCCAGGATCCGCGCCGACCGACATTGTCTCTAAGCAAGAGTGAGACATGGCTGCGTATATGGTCGTCAAGTGCTTCGCCTGCTCCGGGAAAGATGAAGTCGACCAGTCCGATTTGACGGGCTTGCAGCGGACTCATGGGCACCATGGCGTTGAGGATGTGACGAGCTTTGGCATCCCCGCAGCGGCCATAGTACGACAGCGTGTGGTATTCTGATCCGAAAAGGCCAGATGCGCGATAGGCTGGGTTGAGCACTACTTCCGAGCCGGCAATGACAAAGTCGCATGCCGTGGCGAGTGCGACGCCTCCAGCTGCAGCGTTACCGCGGATTGCTGCAATCGTGGTGATGTTGTTCTCCGGGAAGTCATGCAACAGATGGTGGCAGACATCGTCCATGCGATTGATATTCATAAACGACTCTTGCGCCGGATCCGCGGCAGCGTCGATGACATTGAGAGCGATGCCGTTGCTAAAGTAGGCGCCTCCCATCAGTACGACTGCCCGGATTGGCTGTTCTGGGGTAGACAGAGTGATGATGTAGTCCATTGCGCTAACCAAGTTGGAGCACTGAGATGTGCTCATCGCTCCATTGTAGAAGTCGGAGTGCAAAAAGGCGACTCGGTTTCCGTGTTCGTCGACGTCGACATCAACCCAGATCTCTTGGAAGGTGCGAAGCTCGGACAGCGACCAGTCAGCAGATGTTGGTGCGTGCAAAGAGTCCACGATGGCAGCGTTGACGAGATTAAGCTGCAGAAGCCCGAATACAGCTGGCACCTTTGGCCACAAAGCCTTGTCGTCCTTGCCCTTTGGCCGACGAATGTGAGTGATCCATATACCTTTCCCATCAGCTGTGGGAATGCAGATGGCGCCGCCGCGCGTAGCAAGTACTTTCGTTCTCATGCCGGCAACAGCTTTCGCCTGCCGCCCACCGAGTGACTCATCGATCATGCCACCGTAGATGTACATGCTGGCGCCGAAGATCTTGCTCAATACACCAGGCTGCGAGTCGCCACATCGGATGCGGCGTGAGATCTGCTGTGCTGTATGTCGAGTGGTGTCGAAATCGCGAGATGTTGCCTTTAGCAGTGGTCTGTGATGCAATTGTCCACCTTGGAACGGATGGTTGTCGAGCACCGAGAGTGTGCGATACTCGGGTCGAGCATGAAGTCTGGCGTTGCTGAAGCCATGTTGAGGCATGCGGTGGGTTGCCTGTTCGATGCGTCCGACTGCAGCTTCGCATGCGATAAGTGCCGACCGACTGACGCTGCCTCGGTAAAGGGCAGACTTCGTGAGACCTGGCTCGTCAATGTCGATTGGGAATTGTTGATAAGCCCATACGGGACCGACGTCGAACTCTTCGATGGCCTGCAGGACAGTGACGCCCCACCACGCACGACCAGCAGTGCATGGCTCCCGATCAAGCTTCATCAGAAGCTCGTCTGCGTTGTCGACGTTGCCATCGTCGCCCATCAGAAGCCAGTCGAGTGCGCTAGGTCCGACGTCTCCAGGTGGACCAGGGTGGACAATGAGTGTCAATACTCTCTCGTAGACTGCCTTGGGGACCATAGTGGTCAAGAACGGACAGAGCACAAGATCGGGCTGTGCCAGAGCAACGGCATCGATCATGACCCGATCTGATAAAGCGTACTCGATGGTAACATGATGGGAGCGGGACAAGGCAAGCTGTAGCCTCTGTGAAAGGGAGTTGTGTGCTGTGCACAGAAAGAGGATCTTCATGGTGAAAGTAGGCGAGATAGGGGGCAATGAGCCGCAGAGTGTGTTGAGTGATTGACGAAAGATGGTGTTGCAGGGTGGAGAGAAGTGTCTGCTGTAGTGCAGAAGAGGAGCTGCATGAAGCATGGGATAACACGTCTATTTGTGCTCGTGCGCTGCCACGTTGTGTGGCTATCAACAGCATGCGCATGCCCCCTCTACCTCACACCCGTGCGATCAAGAATGAAACAGGTCGCTGCACGATCACTGAAGTAGTGCTGATCCTCCGCAAGCGAAGTGGTGGCGGCCACGCGAGATACTTGCGCAGCTCTGGCTTACCAAAGGCGCCGTACGAGAAGGGCATAGAGCCGACGAAGCTAACACGGCCTGCGGCGTGCAAAATTCGCAGATCGTACCCGATGCGCAGGAAGTCTTGCGGCCCCGGGTATGCAGCCAAATTCCAGTACAGCGATGTCGCACAGTACCTTCATCGCGCGATGGACAGCACTGCACCGATCTGGAGGCTATGCTGCCGTCAAAGTGACGGCATGAGGTCGCTCATGATACAGACACGAGCTGATGCGATTCGGGGAAGACGCCGATCCGAGCTCTGAAATCAATGGAGCAAGGTACTGTAGCCGACCATTCAGTCCGAGTACTATTGTGGCGCGCGTAGTGAGTTGCAGCACAGAGCATGCGACCATGTCAGCGAGATAAGCGTCGTTGCGATGACGACAGTGGCCAAAACGCCGGCAAATCTCATGCAGTACATGCGTTGAGTGGAAGGGGAAAGACGGTTCACGCCTAGCAGCGCTGCTCCGTGGTTTATCTCGATCTATCCAAACCTGCTATTGCTGTGGCCTGCTTTCTGGTGCGTTGTCACCGCGGGAATGAAGTCCGAGGCAGCTCTAGACTTGTTTCTGTGCGACAGACGCGGGTCTGGCCAAGGGCGATCTCGAGGCGGCCACGGGAAGGAGTCTTGTTCGAGGCTGATGAGGGCGCTTAGTCAACACTCGTCAACACATGGACGCCTCGAGATAAGTTGCTTTCAAAGGCTCACACCTTCGGCCTCAGCGAGCGTACCGTGCGTTGTTGAGTGAGCCATCGACTTGGTCTTACGAGCCTGGTGCGATTGGTGCGAGTGCCATTTCCGTGGATACCTTGTTTGCCAGGTCTCCGCCATCATGCGCTCCCTTTGCTGCGCAATGCAGTACCGAAGCGGCCGAGACCCTTGATGCTGGTCTGCGAAGGCGGATATGCGGCAGGCCCCAAGTCGCAAAGACCAGGAAAATTGACAAATACCTGGTAGCTTCAGTGCATGGCAGCTCTTCACTGGTAGCACCACAGCCCGGATCCAGCGTCGTAGTGCACCTTGTGCTCATGTTCTCTTTAATCGAACGGAATGCACGACAGCGATTCGCGGCCACCACGGGAAGAGTGAAAAAGACTGTACGCTTTAGAAATTCTCAGCAGAGGGAAGGCGTGTCGGCGAGATCACAGTAGGCTGGGCGAGCGATGGTTGCAGTCCACACGTGAGCCTGGCTTGACCGTCTGACACGATGGATCAGATGAATGCTGACAGTCTGTCAACACGAGTCAACTAGACCACCCGTGTCGTCGTAATGGGTGATGCTCGGCCGTCGGCGCTTGAGATAGGCAATGGTAGGTACAGTAGTGGTTCAGATTGACCAAGAGACAGCATATGAGGTTGCAGCTACAACGAAGCTGGTCCTTGGCGTCGGGAGCGCCCGTGTCCTTGTGATTGGCGGTAAAGGGTTCTAGGTACATCATCCGCAATCACACTCTACACGTTGTCGTGGAGAGACAATGCCGACGTGACTTCAGTGTTCGGCATCATCAAACACTACTCGGTGCCGAGTATCCTGACCGGCGACGAGCCGGTGGCAGTCACCAGAGCTGACATCGCCCGTGTGGCAGTACTTGAACAATATGTGCAACGGCCATCGACGATCTGCACTGCCGGAGGTGATGCATTTCTGATGCTTTAGGCGTCGAATTCAGGTACTACATCGTGACTAACGCTACACTGAAAAAGACGAATCGCTGGCGCAGTGTATATAGAAACTCGCCGGGACTGGAACCCCCCCTTCGGACGGATTCAGTGCGCCGATCCATCGATAAGCTCAGTATACTCCCCTCGTCCAATGCTCCCGTTCTTCCAATCGCTCACAAAGGTCTCCGTTTTGCGCTTCATGCTGTCGATGTTGAAGCCGAAGTAGTCGTAGATGTATTTGCCTGGCAGACTGTGCCCGAAACTTCGCATGTTAAACCCAGCATCCGCGTACCGCTCCCATCCGAGACTGACGTACGGCTCAATAACCACGCTTGGAATGCCTTCGTTTCGCCGCAGCACTGAGCGCTGGTACTCCTTGCTCTGCTCGCGGAACAGCGCGTAGCTGGGGAAGGAGACAACGCGGGCTTTGATCCCGAGCTTCTCTGCGAGCTTCACAGCGAAGTGGAACTCTGCTCCGACACCAATGAGGGTGACGTCCGCATCCTGAACCTCTTTCGCGACATAGGCACCCTTCTTAAGGCCTTCTCGCGAGGTTATGCCGGTTTGAGGAAGCGTCTGCCTGCTCACCGAAATCATGCTAGGACCTTGCTTATAGTTGACCGAGACCTCCCAGGCACCTGCAACTTCTTCGCTGTCTGCGGGCCGGATGTAGTGCATGTTGGGCATTGCGCGGTACAGCGCCGCCAGCTCTACTGGCTGATGCGTGGGGCCGTCTTCACCGCCACCGATGCTGTCGTGGGTCGCCACATGAATGACTGGCAGGCGTTGTAGGGCACCCATTCGTACCGCAGGGGCAGCGTACAGGTAGAACATGAAGAATGATGATGTTATCGGAATGAATGTGCCCGGGTTGTACGCAGCGAGACCATTGGCGATGGCGCCCATGACGTGTTCACGAATGCCGTAGTGAATGTAGCGACCTTTGTAGCTCCCGACAGATCCGCCTGCACGATGTCAGTGGTGCCGATGTAATCTCGGAGGGAGAATGTAGACTTACTCGTAGGCTTCAAGTCGGGGGGATTGAAAATTTCGTAGTTCTTCCAAGTCATGTTGACAGATGGCGTGAGATCGGCAGTACCGACCATGAATGCCTTGATATCGCCGAACGCCTCCTTCATGACATAGTTGTTGGCTTTGCGCGTTGGTGTGTCTTCTGTCGGGAAGCTTGGTGGAATGCTCTTAGCCCAGTCTGATGGTATCCTGCCCTCAACGCGTGCTTGAAACTCGGCTGCAAGATCGGGATGAGCTTGCTTGTACTTGTTGACAAGCTCATGCCACTGCGATACCCACTTCTCGCCTCGCGCGGGGATGTCCTTGTAGAAGTCCTTGACTTGATCTGGAAGGTAGAACTTCTTCTCTGTATCCCAGCCGTAGGCCTTCTTCATGTCGGCGATATTTTGTGTGCCGAGCGGTGCACCGTGCGAGACGGCCTTGCCGGCGACTGCGCTGCCCACACCAATGATACTGCGGATGTTAACGAACAGTGGCTTTGTCCGGCTCGTATCGCGACCCTTCTCTAGTGCTGCCACGATGGCTTCAACGTCGTTGACGCCGTCCATAACGTCCAAGACTTCCCAACCGCATGCCTCCATCTTCATGTTCACGTCCTCGGTGTTCGTCAGATCCACACTGCCATCGCAGGAGATTTGATTGTTGTCGTACAATACGGTGAGATTCGTGAGCTTCAGGTGACCGGCGTAAGAGAAAGCCTCGCACCCAAGACCCTCTTGGAGACATGCATCTCCAACGATACACCAAGTGTGATTGTTGACGACATCGAAACCAGGTCGATTGTAGGTTGCTGCTAGGTTCTTTGTCGCGATTGCCAGACCAACGGCATTGGCAATACCTTGACCGAGAGGCCCTGTTGTGAGCTCTACGCCCTCGTGCTCTATCTCAGGGTGGCCTGGACAAAGTGAGTCTGGCCGCTCGGAGTGATATGACAAGAGCTGCTCCCATGTCATTGATTTGTAGTTCGCTAAGTAGTGATTTGCCTGTCCACGTGTCAGCTCACGTCGCCCTACGATTGCCAGCGAAGACCAACGTATTGAAATAGACAGGCATGACCGTTTGAGAGCAAAAAGCGGTCTCGGTTGAACCATGTCGGTGTGTGAGGCGCATACTTCATTCCGTACTTCCACAAAGCGACTCCAAGTGCTGCCATTCCAATGGCAGACCCTGGATGGCCCATGTTGAACTGTTGGCAGAGGTCGGCAATCAGTAGTCGGAAACTCTGTAGCACCAGTTGAATCTCGTCTTTGTCTGTGTTCTTCCCGGCGGGCGCGCTTGGCTTCTGCTCCTTATGCAGAAGCCCATTGACCATGTTGTCGCCATACTTTGACGACTTCACATGGCCGTTGGTCTGGACGTCTGCGGTCGCCATCTTTCGCTTGGGCATTAGGTTGAGAGGCGAGTATGGATTATTGTGGTAAAAATCAGTTGCGTCGAAGGCAATAAGGAACGGAAACCAGACGACGAAGGAGAGGGTATAAGAGCAGCAATACCTGTGACTTACGAGGCGAACTTTCCAACCAACATGACGATCGTTACCGTCTCGCCCGGATCACCGTAATTAGAAGTCCATGCCATTCGCAGCATCGGATTGAGCCCGTTGGTACATGTATCGATCCCCTGGGTGGAATCACGAACCCCGCAATACCCCTCTGCGTGGCAAACATTGCTGTTCCGAGATTGGGGCGGCTACAGCTGCCATTTCATCGAGAAGGCAGTTGGAGCCCTTTTGTTGTTGCCCTCGTCACAAGACGTTTCTTGCAGGCCAGAGTTTGTCCCAGCACTATTCCCACGGCTTCGAGCTCGTGTATAACCGCCGAGACAAGACTGTCGTGTTGACTGCAGCGCTTGTCTTCAAGCCAGATCTCACGTTGTGGGTGCTCTTGTTGTGGATTCTTTGATCACGCAATGCTCTATTTGGGGATGTTCTCGTTGCGAGATACTTGTAAGATCACTCCGTCGTCGGAGAAGTGGTAAGCGAGAGCTACATGACTCGCTCGCGAAACATGACCGAGCAGCGCATCTCGTGATTTGATAAGATCTTGGGGCTCTGGTCGTGCTGGCGGTCAAGGACTGAGACGGTCTACATTCCTTCCTCAGGACCATAAAAGGGTAAACGATCAGAACAGCTTGTGTCACACTGGCAAAACTCCGCATACGTCACGAGCAGATTAACCACGGCATTTGCCTCCGAGTGCTGTCCGAGTCGATGGGGCTATTTGGTCGCACAGAAGGTCCTTGTCGTAGCAAAGGCCGCCCTCATGATGCCTGAGACTGTTCAATCACCCGAGCACATTGAAATTCGACCTTCTCTCGACTCACCGGATCATTTTCACCGCTTTTACTCGACTCCCGCTTGAAGTTCGCGAGCAGATCTGGCGAAATTGTCTTCCTCACCGGATCTGCGAACTTGACCGTCCGGAATCCGACCTCTTTGAATCCGAATGGGATGGTCGGGTTCCTTGTTGGCTGCATCACATCACGCGCATGAACACACGCCCTCCGGCCATCTGGAGTGTCTCTCATGAGGCACGTCGTGTGGCTCAAGAGACTGGCCGCATGGTGGATCCCTTCCGCTTGCGTCCCCTAGACTCGAAATGGTACTGCTACCTCCAGGTGAACGATTGATGGGAAGACTCACAACGAGACTCGGTCTACATGAACTGGCGTGCGATGACTACATACGACGATGACGCATATGGTATGCCTCTACGCGCTTTAAGCTTCGACGCGCTACAGTTGTCTGGTAATGCATCAATAATGTTCTCCTTTCTGGACTCCTGCCTGAAGCCACATCCAGGCGAGGAGGTAGCAAGGTTTGCGGATCCGTCTAGTCCTGGTGGAGTTTACCCACACGAGTCTGGTATGGAGCACGTGCAAGCCTATCGACGGGCCATGCTTTCTGGCACGCGAGCACTGCGACACTTGGACAAGTGGAGCGTCGTCATGAAGACCGTTGTGATACATCAGGATATCCGTATTGCTGCTATGACTGGCTTATTTGGCCTGCTTGGCGACGCGCTGGTGCAGGTGATTGATGTTGACGAGGCCGCAAAGATGGCTGACCTACTAAGCCTTGCACGAGAATGCGAGCAAAGCTTCAACGTAACAGCACGTCAGAACTTCGAGCCGCTGAATCTTCAGGAAGCGAATGACACTATCAAGCAAACGCTGAGTGAGCGCGGCTACGAAGACATGGTCCCAAAGGTGCGACCTGCAGCCCTCTTCCGCCTCTGCCCTCGGAAGTGCAATCGCATCGGCCGGGCAGTTACACCGCCTCCACGACCTATTGGAATAGGACGTGGGTTTGCGTCATCTTGGCCTGAGAACCCCAGAGCCATGAGGTGATTGGCTGTCCCAATCGCTGAGCCTGATGCAATACTATGATTCCTCAAAGATGATACCTGAAGTCCGGGAGTTTCTCCCCAGTCAGCTCCTCATCGTTCAACAGATCAGCCCTCGCATCTCGATCACGCTGCCTGTCCTCCATCTTCAGACCAATATACATGAGCGTACTGGTCACCGTCGCCAAAATAGACATTCCCATGCCGACGCTAAACCCGAGGTGGTACTTCGGCGCTTCCGACGTCAAGAACACATTCGACGAGATGAACGCCCCGCAATTGCCGACTGCAATAACCATTTCGAACGCTACTGTCCTCTTATACCCTTTGCCCACATTGATCGCGAGCCAGACGACCTGTATGGGCATGACGATATATCCTCCGGCCGTCAAGAAGAACATACCGGCGTATCGTACGCTAGCAGACTTTGGCTGAGCAAGCTCGATTTCGAGGTCGACGATGCCAACGATGCACCCAAGAAGTGTGAACAAGTATCGTTGACCGAGACGCTCAGAGAGCCAGGCACAGCTCAGTGACATAACGAATGCCACAACGTAGATCGGAATCAAGTGAAGCCGTGCTTTGGTTGAAGTGTACCCGGGACCCTTTAAGATCATCGGCTGGAAAGCGACAACGCTCGAGGCATTCTCTTCGGCACCGATGTAGGTCAAGGTGCTGTTCGTGTCAGCAGTCAAGCGCGAACCATCAATCACAGTGCACTCACGCTAGCCAGACTTTCCAATCGAGCAGTGCCTCCATCACATGCTTCCCGATCCGGTCGTCGACGACCTCACCGCCGTCCTGGCGAAGTCTCTCCAGTAATACAGCCTTCTCTTCCGTATTGAGCATGCTAGTCTTCTCAGGGAGCTCGGGAATGACAAAACATGCAAGGACGCTGACACTGGACGTGATGATGCCCTCGACGATGAAGATCCACCTCCAGCCTAGTGTTGTGTTAGTCACGTCCTGGCCGTGACGAGTGCAATACTCACCTTCAAGGCCGTTCGTCCCGTCAGCCATTGCGAGAAGTGTCGCAAACAGCCCATTGAACGCGCCTGCCGCAATTGCTGCGCTAAAGAAGACAGTGTATCGCCGCAGGAACTCGTTGCGCTTGTAGTAAGATCCGATGAGGTATGCGCAGCCTGGGACGAAGCCCGCTTCGAAGATGCCCATCAAGAAGCGACAGACCACCAGTCCAGCGTACGATCTTGTAAAGCCTTGGCCCATGACCAAAAAACCCCTGATAGACTTTAGCCTTCGACGAGCATCGACTGCCGGAGAGACGCACCAAATGAACATCATAGCCGACAGCGACTTCGGGCACACCAGCTTGAAGATGATGTTCGCTGGAACACCGGGCACAACATATGCTAGCGTGAAGACCATGACAGCCATGTTGTAACGGTTGCCGATAAGATGGAGCGACTTGTCCATGCTTTGGATCTTTGCATTGCCTACGATTGAATTAGCAGCGATAGCGCATCGATCAATTCATGCCATCAATGAGTACCGATATTGCCTCGATCAACGAATGACACCAAGAACAGGAACCAGAGTACTGGTACTACCCGCCAGTCCAGCTTGCGAAGTACACGCTTCTCAATCTCTGGATTAATGTAGTGCGCCTCGTCATGTTCGCGAATAGCAGAGGCCACTGGGGAGGGGTTGCGACTTCACTGTGGTACTGTCCTCCTCAGCAAGAACGGCAATGTGCTTTTCCACCATTGTGACGGTCGGTGATATGACAGTAGAAAGCAGCTCTGCCAAAAACGCGTGAAAGCAGAGGGTAGAGGAAGTACAACAGCGATGTTCGATAAGTCTCGGAGCACAGCACCACGTTGCCGCAACGCAAGTGTCAAATGTGAATCATCAGCAGCAGGCAGGCACGTACTGCAGCGCGTAGATCACGCATTGAGCTGTCATCTCCGTATATTGCACTCAACGGACGAGCTGCCAGCTCGAGCATAGCGCATTCCGAACACTTTCCGCGCTCGCCAGCTAGAGAAAGCGTTATGCAACGTGGCCTCGCACCCGGGGCATTTGCCGGCCTAGCCATACTGGAGTGAGGCACGAAAGCCAGCATCGAGTGCTTGACGTCGACCATCGCTGCCCGTGCACCACTGAAGTGTTGTGGACTCCTACGGGAAGGGCGACTTGCATGGGCGTTGACAAGTTGATCAATCAAGCTTCTGACCAGGGTTTTGAACGCCGGCGTGTGGCACAGCGGCATCCACATTCCGCACCTACCTTAGTTGGATGCCGGAATTCTTGTAACAATGGCGTGGGATACTCCGCTCAATCTTGAGCCGGGGTCTGAACGTAGTACTCGAAGAGCTAGAAGGCATTCGCATCAGATCTCGAGGGACTGTGAGACAGCCACTTGGGGCCATTCGCGCTGGTTCTACTGACTTTCAACGCGACCGCACGTCAACGCTCGGCAGATCAAGACAATTACCACGGAAGGCGTGGACAGAGCCACTACCGTAATGCAGCGGTTCATACAGTGCGGACCATGCTGTCGGTGTCACACGAGCAACCAGTGCATCTCAATCACGCTTCCAGGCGCTACATCTGCCGGCTGGATGCCATCCGCAAGCGAGCTGTCTGGGTTTGAGATCCTAGCGTGGTATTACGCCCACCTTCGTGTCCGAGTCAAGCCTGGATTGCAAGAATGTGCTCTCACAATCAATTAGAGTCTGAACGTTCTACGCTGTCTAAGATGAACAGGACCGCATGCCACTAATCAACATGGACGCCGCGCGAGTGCAGGATATGGTGCGGTCTTTCGATACGACAGTGTACTGGCCTGGCGTATCCTGGTGCAACATGGAGCGGGTAGTGTAATGCCCGCTTAGTTGAGCACAGCTGTGCCTCATGATCGTAATGCTCGTGCGCCGCGATGGGGCTCCGAAGGCGATTTTCAACAGCACCATGGCCGCCGAGGTGATCGCTGGCCTGGGCAGCCGAGTGCGTGCCCACGATACGCCGATCATTCAATTGAGTCCTGCTCCGATCGTGCTCTATTTGACCTGTCCAGCTGGACCTCACCATGCATAGCGATAACTGGGAGACACTCTCTCCATTGATCTTTCGCACATCGATCGGCAAGGAAGGGAAAGACGAGGCCGGACAGTGCAGGCCGGAATATGAAGCCTGCGCCGAGGGCGAGCGGGACGATACCTCCGCCGATGGCTGCTGCGGTTGTAAGGGATGTGGATGCCATGGCGAAGTTCCTGTGTCGAATGGGAGAGTAATGTCGAGGGTAAGTTCGTGTCGCGTGCTTCAGATGCTTCTCATGTGTATGCGGGATGGCGAGGAATCACTGCGGTCATCGGTATATATGCTTGATGTGGAGGTCGTGCCATTGAGATCGGTGCGAATCCTCCGAACCTCATATTAAAGACCTATGGCCACTTCGGGCAACAGGTGTGTACAGTTGCTGGACGGCTTCGCGCGACTTGCTGACGCTCGGTCTCGCTTCGGCACTTCTAGTACCTTGCGAGCTCCGGTCCCGTTCATGCGAGCTGAGTCATGCTTAGTAAATCTCCTGTCGCTGTCTCGTCTTCTTAGGTCCGCATTCGGTGAGTGGTCCATCAAGCCTTCGTTTCCAAGTCCTGCACTTTTGTCTCGTTCTCCATTTTGACGGCTCGCCGCAAAGTCTTCCGCTCCTTGGGTATACTCTTCGTGAACGCCGCGCAGATGATCGCCACACCTCCGAAAGCCAAAGCAATAAGGTACACCATCTTGAACGCGTCCACACACGCCAACTTGACAGCCCGCTGTGTGCTGCCGATGACTGTGGCCGTGACGCCAGGCAAACTTAAAGCGGACTTGTACGCCGCGGCGGTGTTGACAGCCGCAGATTTCAGTAGGCCTGCCGCACTCGATGCTGATATGTTGTTGGCTGCAATCACGAAGGCCATCATCTTGGGTAGCTCGGAGGCGAAGCGGTTGCTGAGGATAGCGCTATAGATTGCTGTTGCTACTGCGCCACCCATCAGAAGGAAGGTGCTGGCTAAACCATTGGCGACGCCGATGTCCACTTGATCATCGATGTTCATTGAGATCATGACAAACGCGAGTAGCTGCGGAGGTGTGATGGTGGTCGCGAGAACGATAATTGTGACGACCGCTTGTATCCTGTCGTCGAGTCCGACACTTGCGAGTGATCCAATAAGCGCTGTCTGCACGACCTGCTAGATATCAGTAGCTGTCCTCTCGAGCTAGCTGCAGGAGAGACTCACCATAAAGCCAACTTGCTGCCACCTCTCGTGTCCAACACGCTGGCAAAAGAAGACCACGACCAGCCCAGCCAGGATGGTACCGTACGAGACCATGTTAGCGTACACTCCAGCGATGATGGGCTTGCCGGCCGGAACGAATAGTAGTCCGCTCTGCCGTGGCCAAAGGATGTGTATGCTGTAGTACAGCATACCGCCAACGAAGCAGACGACCAGCATCATTGTGAAACCGCGGACGTTGCGGAAGAGCAAATGAAACGTTAGTGCACACTCAACAGCGGAATGCTCCAGCGGAAGCTTACCTTGGGCGGAAGCATCGGATACTTTAGATTGGCGAACGCCTCCCAGAGTCCAAGCGAGACGAGTAGCACAGCGCCGATGACAATAGTCGATATGACAGGCGCGCTTGACCAGGCATACTTGCGTCCGCCCCAATTAATGCCCAGGAGAAACGAAATGCACCCACTTGCGAACAGCAGCACACGAACAAAGTCCATCTGTCTTAGCAACTCTATCCGCGTCTTGCCATCAGTCCGGTGCTTCGTATGAAACGTCGGCGGCTTATAGCAGAACACCAGTAATGTCAGACCACATGCCTCGAACGAGAACAAGAACCAGTAGACCGCACGCCAGCCAATGATAGTCTGCGAAAGCATAGCATACGCGATGACCGGACTGACGAAGGCGATCAATGCAGTCAGCTCAAAGCAGCCGATCGCGAAGACCCGATACCTCATTGGCACAACCTCCTGCACAGCCGCGAAGCACATCTCCTGCAGACCACCGCCGATGCCGAACAAGACGCCACTGGCGATCATCTGGTTGATGCTTTGACCGGTTGCGCCGACCACAGCTCCAATGAGCGCGATGCATGCACCGGCAACCATGAAGTAACGCCTTCCGAAAATGTCTGAGAGCCGGCCGCCGACTGTGACCATGACGCTGGCTGCCACATTCCAGCTGACATTGATCCATGATAATTCGGATCGGGGCCGAGATCAGCGTTGATGTAGGATACGATTGTCGAAGGCATGAGGAGGGTGAGGATATACGCGACATACTGCGAGGAGATAGCCTGGTGAATTTTTAGTATTTGATTTGCTTCTCGAGGTAGCTCGTATCATACAGCTAGCGCAAGGTAGGCTTGCAGTGTCATGTGGTCGTCTTCCGAGTAAGGGGGTGCATCGTCCGCATTGCCGTGAATGTTGGTATTCTCGATATGAAATTCGGCATCCTTCTCAGAGGCGGCCATGGCTTCGCTATCGCTGTCGTTCAGCTGAGTGGTCCTTGTAAGTCCGGTCCTTTGAAATTCCCACGTTCCAGTGCTACCATAGGCAGACATGCAGCAGTGAACCTTCGCTCAAACTGGATGAAGAGAGATGGCCAAACTGTCAAACGTCTTCAGTCTAAGCTTTGGGCTCTCATGGATATTGGAGCCTAGCGCTTCACCGCCGCGAGCAAGCTGACCAAAGCACTATCCAGGTCCCAGGCCTTGGAGAAGCGGAGACAAAATATTGCGGGCACTGTCCTGTAATGAAGTCCGAGCATGGTACTTGCCAAGAGTACATCAATCGCGCAAGTCGTCACCCCAGATATGGATTGCTTTTGCGGAGAACGTTATGCGTCCTTGGAGGCGTCTTGCTTCGACACTGAGTCAGCATGCAGTTGGAGGGTCTTCGTCTCGAGTCGTCTGCATTGGCAGGGTGCCGAGTTTCCGTGTTTCGTGCAAGCAATGGTAGACTCTATGCGCATTTGCCAAGATCTGTGGTGCTTCACGATAGCTCGACCGTCCAGTGAGTCAGGCATAGCCAGCGCTGCCAAAGTGAATTGTGCCGTCGTTTGACGGTGACGAAATCAACTGTCCACGCGCTAGGGAGATAGCACACAGTCGATGGTTGGCTTGATGCATTGCTGCTTCGAGCCGTGCGAGCCGTCTAGATGCGTCTTACCCTCTAATGCCAGTTCTTCGCGCCAGTTCTTCGTACCTGCTTTAAATGATCAGAGAATTTGAAGCGATGACTTCCAACGCGTTAGCGCTCGCAGGCCATCACAAGCTACTTGTGTTCGTGATTCTCATTCGCCTGGAGAACAGGGTGGCAGCCAGGTCATGGACCTCCCGAGTAGTTCGTAAAGTTGTACAGTAGTTTACACTCGATGCTGACTCCCATGGAACGGATCCCACACGCCTCGTACACTCTCGTTCACACTCTTCACCGGCTTCGTCACCCTCCTCAGCCTCTCGCCATTCGCGTTTCTCAGCAGCGTCGCCTTCTGCACGATCTCACTTGGCTCCATGTTCCTGACGCAGACCGCTTTCTCCCGTCCATTCATGTATAGACCTCGCACTACCGGATGCCGTCCAGGTCGTGGCGAGACGGTGATCTCGACTTGTGGATTTGCTTTCGCAAACGCTTGGAGGTGCGATTTGAGAAAGGCGCTGCAGATGTTGTTAGATTGCTCCCATAGGTTAAGCGCAAGTCATGCTCGCTCACTTCATGCCTCGACTGCTGCCGGCCCAGTCGCAGTAGTGGAACTCCATGCGCTTGCATTGAAGGATGAAGGCTCCGACGCCATTCTATGAATGCATCAGCCTCCGTCGTTACTGAAGCTCACTACTTCACAAACCTGCGACTTTGTCACTGTACGCAGCGCTTGGAGCGGCATGCTATCGGGTCATTGCTGATGTTGATGATGCTTCCAATAATGCCTGCTGCTGCCATCACATCAACTGAGTGTTCGCGAGCCTTGGCATTACCGTGACCAGCCGCAACGCGACCCGCACCCCTTCCTTCACCTCACGACGACGTTTCTTCGCGACTCGCAACTACCACTGCTGCATGGTACGATCGACTCTAGCACAATCCAACACACTCGCTTGCAGCTATCGCATCCATACATCGGATTCGATAGCCATCTGGACGCGCCGGGATTGCGACGGCGCAAGTTCGAGATTAAGCAGTCAGGAGAAGAGCTGCACCTGCCGTAGCTAGCACAGTCCAGGCAGGTGTCGCCAACGCGACGCGCTCTCTCTGCAACTCACAGGCGGCAAGATGACCGCCCAGCTTCCCCCGAATCTCCTCGCTCTCTTCGCGCCGCGTCCAGCACTTCGCTACCTGCCAGCACACGACCACGCGCCTGAGGAGCGCAAAACCGCGCACGTCGATGGAGTCGCACAGTACGCGTCACAGCTCACAGAGGAGTTTGGCGAGTACACACCGACCGAATCATGGCTCGAGGCAAAGGATCGCAAGGCAATCGAGAAGGAGGAGTACCAGAAATGGTACTTGAGCGAGGGCTTCACCAAGCTTTACAACCCAAAGGAGGACAAGAACATCCGCGGTGATCCATATCGAACGCTCTTCGTGTCAAGACTGGCCTACGACACCGAAGTGAAGGACATTGAACGTGAATTTGCGCGTTTCGGTCCTATTGAACGCGTGCGCATAGTAGTTGGCACGGGCGAGAGCGACAAGAAGAAGAGTCATAAGGGAAAGCCGAGAGGGTATGCGTTCATCGTATTCGAGCGCGAGAAAGACATGAAAGGTAAAGCTTACTGACTTTGGTGTGAGACTGAATTTTGCTAACATCAGACTTCCATCGTTCAGCCGCCTACAAGGAGACAGAACAGCTTCGTATCAAAGGTAGACGCGTGCTAGTGGACGTTGAGCGAGGACGAACAGTCAATGGCTGGCGGCCGCGTCGTTTTGGCGGTGGTCTTGGCGGACGAGGCTACACTCAAGCAGCACCTGCGAAGCCTTCGTTTGGCGGACCTCCCATGGGACCTGGAGCTGGCTTTCGAGGAGGCTTCCGCGGTGGATTCGGCGACCGAGGCGGCTTCGGAGACCGCGGCGGCTTCCGAGGAGGGCGAGGCGGGTTCGATCGCGGTGGAGGCGGATTTGGAGATCGCAACGGTTATGGCGATCGCGGCGGCGGAGGTTTCCGTGGAGGCTACGGAGGTGGCAGAGGAGGTATCGGGTTTGGCGGCGCTATTGACGGCGCTCCTGCGGGACCACGCGGCGGCTACGGAGGTGGGTATGGAGGACGACAAAGCGAAGACCGAGGCACTCGCAATGCTAACTTCGAGCCCTTGCCACCTCGAGGTGGAGGAGGCGGGTACCGCGATCGAGAGCAATCGAATGGCGCGAACGGTAATCACGCTGGTCAGAAGCGTCCGTACGACGGTGGTGGGTATGATGATTCGAGGTCACGAAGACGGTACTGATGAGAGGAGCTATTGCTACACTCACTGGCATGTACAGCACCTTGCATCGAAGCGACGACGCTGAACGATCGACTGAACGACGATCGATACACGACCTCGATCCAACGGAACGACGAGTCGCGTCAAAGTTATGGATACATCAACGGTGAGTCGGACTACCTCCTCAAGGGTAAGCACCGGCTCGCAACACGAAGACGCTCCCGTCGAGAGCGTGGGCGAAAGGCATTTGGGGGCACACGAGAGGAGGCTCCGTTCCCTTGCTACTTCTTTATCGCGATTGTGTTACTACGTCGTTTTGGTCAGGTCGCATTCAGGCGTGAGTATGTAAGCGTATGGCAAGCATTCGAGTAGGTAATGGCATTGACATCAATCGGATCGCAAGATGTAATGTCACGGTATTGACTTAGCTGGAATTTGACCGCGGTCTTACATCGGAGAGACCCGGTCATTTCTCACCCCACCATAAATGCCCCTCGCGCTCTGGGCGAGCTTCAACTTTACAACAAAAGTATACACGCCTCACTCTCTGTACTTTGTAAATCTTTCACCCTCTTCAGAAGACCCAATTCGAATCATCTCCCACCCCCACAATCGCAAGTATGCCTCGCCAATTCTTCGTCGGCGGTAACTTCAAGATGTACGAGACCAAACCACCACCTTGATCCGCAGTAACTCATCTCAACCCGCAGGAACGGCACGATCGACTCCATCAAATCGATCGTCCAGCACCTAAACGACGCCAAAGTCTCCCCCGATACCGAAGTAGTCATCGCGCCACCAGCCCTCTACCTACTACTCACGCGCGAGCACCTGCGCAAAGGCATCGAAGTCGCCGCGCAGAACCTCTTCGATCAGCCGAACGGCGCGTTCACGGGTGAAATCTCCGCCGCGCAGCTCAAAGACAGCGGTATCACGTGGGCGCTTGTCGGACACTCGGAGCGACGCACGCTGTTGCTGGAAAGTGACGAGTTTGTGGCCAAGAAGACAAAGTCTGCGCTCGATGGCGGTATTGGGGCGATCTTGTGCTGCGGTGAGACGTTGGAGCAACGGGAGGGGAACAAGACGATGGAGGTTGTTATCCGACAGCTCGCTGCCGTCTCCTCCACGGTGAAAGACTGGAGCAAGATCGTTGTCGCCTACGAGCCCGTCTGGGCCATCGGCACGGGCAAGGTGGCTAGTACTGAGCAGGCGCAGGAGGTGCACAAGGGGATTCGGGAGTGGATTGGGAAGGAGCTTGGGAGCGAGGCGGCGGAGAAGACGAGGATCATCTACGGTGGCAGTGTGAGCGAGAAGAACTGTAAGGAGTTGGCTAAGGCGGGGGATATCGATGGCTTCCTTGTTGGTGGCGCGAGCTTGAAGCCGGCGTTTGTGGACATCATCAATGCTAAAGCATAGGTGGGAGAATGATATAGTCACTTCTGCGGCTAACAAGGCTTTTGGTAGCCCTCCACTGGCTTGGAAGGGCCATGTTCTTGCCTACCGTCCTCATAGCACTAAACGACCAATTCATTGACACTAGCTGCACCAGCGTGGCCTGTCGAGTCCAGCGCGGTTTGTCCACCGTTCGATAATTTTTCTGCGCCGTATGAACACAGCTGAACGAGTCGATGGCATCGTGTGCATTTGCTGTCACCAATGTACTGTGCTCGGGCACACCGCGACGGCCGCGTCCACTTTGCTGAGCTGCGATCGCTGACAGCTCCAAATCAGCAGCACTACAACCCGAAGAGGGCGAGTGCTCACCTGTGCGCTGCCTGTCGGATAGCTTCGCGTCTAGCAGTCACTCACGGATGCGACGCTGCCCATTCCCGGTACCACTCCAGGCATTCTGCATTCGCAACGCTCGCAGATGTCTTGACATTCATGCCGCACAGTATCTGTTTGACAGCACCCTCGACCCTGTACAATGTCAGCAAACCCATCAACACTTCCACGATCACAAGCAAATTCACTCACTTCTTCCCATTGACCGTAGCCGGGATCTCAGGACACTCATCCACAATCCCCGGCACATGCCTCGCACTTAGATCCTTCCGCACTGTCGCCTTGATCCTCTCCACCAACGCCCCATCAAACGCCTCCCCCTCCTTCATCCTCAAAAACAGCACAACAGTCTCATCGTCGTCCGTCTCTCTCCTCCGTCCAATACACAGCGCATCCTCAATCTTATCCGGAAAGTGCTTCAATAGCACGTTATAGATCTCCGCGCTCCCGAACCTCACGCCGCTAGGCTTCAAAATCCCATCCGAGCGACCGAGCATGAACAACCCACCAGTCTCGGGGTTGAATCGCACGAAATCGCCGTGGTGCCAGACGCCAGGAAACTCCTCGAAGTAGCTACTCTTGTACTTCGCGTCCCCAGTCTTGCCCCAAAATTGCACTGGTTGACAGGGAAAAGGACGTACGCACACGAGATCACCTGGTTCACCGGAGGCGGAGACGTCTTTGCCTGTGTAGTCCCAGGCTTGCACCGCCATGCCTAGCCCGAGGACTTGGATTTCGCCTTCGTAGACTGGATGCAAGGGACAAGGTGCGCCGAAGAGGGAAATGATATCTGTGCCGCCTGTGATGGAGCCGAGATTTATATCTGGCCCGAAGGCATCGTAGACGTAGTGGAACGTCGAGGGCGCGAGGGGCGAGCCAGTGCTGTAAATTGCGCGGAGGGAAGAGAGAAGGAGACTGTGCTTCTTGGGCTGCACTGTCTTCTGCTCGAGGACTGAGAGGTATTTGGCTGAAGTGCCGAACTGGGTTATCTGGAGTTCTTCGATCAGACGAGGCATAGCCAGGTCATCTTTTTCGGATCGGCCGGATTGGAGGTACTGGAAGGGCGAGCCGTCGTAGAGGACTATTGTGGCGCCTGAGGCGAGACCGGACACTAACCAATGCCACATCATCCAAGTACAGGTTGTGAAGTAGAATAGTCTGTCGCTGGGCCGGATGTCGGACTGCAGGATGTGCTCCTTCTTGTGCTGGAGCAGAGTACCGATCGCGCCATGGACGATGCATTTGGGTGCGCCTGTTGTGCCACTCGAGTAAAGGATGTATACTGCATGATCCGCCGGCAATTGCTCGAAGGTCAACTTGCTGTCACTGCTCAGCTTCGTGAAGGCATCATACGAGTACACCTTACTCCCACTCCCATCCTGCAGCTCATCCAATCCTCCCATCCCTGCAACAGTCTCGAACACCACCGTCCCCCTCAACGTCGCCAACTCCCTCACAATCTCTGTCACCTTCGGCAACACAGGGTGCGTCTTCCCGTTATACATCACCGCATTATCCACCACCAACAACACCGGCTCAATCTGCACCATTCGGTCCAACACAGCCGTAACGCCGGTGTCCGGACTGACAGCAGTCCAGATAGCTCCCAGACTCGTGGCAGCCAGCATAGCCACGAGGGCATTCGTGTGATTCGCCACATAGCCCGCAACCCTGTCGCCGACTCGCACGCCCACAGCCCTCATACCACCCTGACACAATCTTACCCGTTCCCTCAACTCTGTCCACGTGACTCTTTCGCGGGTCGTCTCCGTAGCAGCCAGCACCGCCAACCCCTCCTCGTCCACGCCGCTCTCTTTCCCATCCTCGCCACGCAGCACAGGAAACAGCAAGTTCTCCGCAAAGTTCATCTCGCATCCCGCGAACCACTGCGATCTCGGGAACATTGTCTTCGGGTCCGAGACGACGCTCTTATGCGGTTTGCTGGCGCGGATGCCGACATAGCTGTACACGGCTGCCCAGAAGGTTGAGACATCGTCGATACTCCAGGCGTAGAGATCCGCATATGTGGTGAAGGACTTATGGTGAGTTGCGTTGATGTGCTCAAGAAAGGCGTATAACTGGGTCGATTTGGAATCCTTATGCTGCCAAAGGAGCTTCGATTTGTGAGCATGGTTAGAAGCCATGTTGCAGACGGTCAGCCACGGTCGTACTGCAGTCCTTCAAGCCTCGAGAGTACAGACGTGTTAGCCATTGTGTTGATGTACGGTTGGAGCTGGGAATAGAGTTGAGCATCTCCCCACCTCGGTCAATCGTCAATGTCCACCACGACCGATGCTAGCCATTGAGCTCCATGATCCGATCGGATCAAGCCGGAGGCATTGCGGCTCTGCTGTACAGCATGATGATGGTCGCGAGAGGACTCGGGAACAAGGGGGGACGGCAGTGATCATGAAGGGAAAGCGAGCCATCGAGGGAGAATATGACATTATGATATGCTAAGGTACAGCAATCAACCTCTACGACAACGCTCAATGTATGCTGCGTGTCTTCGCCGAACTCCTCGCACAATCAAGGGCAGCCAGTACCACATTGACAAGAAGGGTACCTCCCGAACGCCTCGCCAGCCTAGCTTAAAACATCACTCCTCCTCTTCGTACCGTTAGTAAAGCTCACTCCAGCGGCTTCTTCACATCCTGCACGCCCCTACGAATGACATCCTGCAATCTCCATCTCGGCGCAGTGACCACAGGCTTACCTCCAGCCTCCATGATATGACGCACCTGCATCTCCTTCTCATTCGACAACCCATCATGCAGTGGCTCCTGTCCGCCTGCAATACCTGAGCTGAACTTGAGCTGGAGCACATCACCTGCTTGGTCGCATGCAGCAAGAAGGCGATCAAGATCATCCTTCGTGTGTGCTGCTGACACGCAGAATCGTGCTCGAGACGAGATGAGAGGCGTTGCTGGGTAGCCAACCACGACGACTGCAATCTTCCGTCGCAGCATCTCGTGGGAGAAGGCGGGGATCTTGGCCGGGTGGTAGAGTGCCAGAGGGATGATCGGGGAGTCATCGTGACCGTAGATGATGAAGCCGAGGCGCTTCAATCCGAGGCGGAGGTAGCGGGAGTTGAAAGCGAGTCTTTGTAGGCGCTCTTCGCCTTGGCCCGGCGCGAGATCGCCAGAGATGATTCGAAGTGAAGACTGGATCTGTGCAAGAACGGCAGGCGCCGGCGACTCGCCGTAGATCGTACCAGCGTTGATGACCCGGATCTTGTCGATGATGGCCTTACTGCTCGCAATGTAGCCACCATTTGCGCCGAATGACTTTGTGAGCGTACCCATCAGGATGTCGATCTCTGCAGGATCGATACCGAAGTAATCGCATACGCCCCGGCCGCGCGGGCCAAGTGCGCCGACGCTGTGTGCCTCGTCCACGTACAATGCAAACTTGTACCGCTTCTTCAGTGCCACGAGCCCGGGCAGATTACACAGAGTGCCCTCCATGCTGTATAGCCCCTCAACAGCTACTAGGATCTTTCGCCATGGTCGATGTGTCCGTGGTTGACCTTGCGAGATACGCTCGCGCAGTACGCGCTCCAGGTCGTTCATGTCATTGTGCTTGAACATATCGATGACAGCTCCAGAGATACGCGCGCCAAATCGGATCGATGAATGATTCAACTGATCGGAGATCATCAAGCAGCCTTTGCCGACAAGTGCCGGAAATATGGTAGCATTCGTCACAAATCCCATGCTGTAGATGGTCGCCGCTGGCTTGCCCACAAACTCCGCGATCTGCCTCTCAACATCCACATGCAAGTCCGCAGTCCCTGAGTCTCCCCTCGGCGAGCAGAATGAAATGCCGTACTTCTTGATGTTCATCTCCGCTGCATCAGCACACTCGCCCTCAGCCTGCGCAAAGCCGAGGTAGTTGTACGAGCTCATGTTGAGAGTCTCAGTGGTCGTGCCAGTGAGTTTGAACGAGAGGTTGTGATCGTCGCTCGTGCGGTCCAAGAGCGTAATGAAGCGCCCTGGCACACCTGTGACTGGCCGTCGGAACACATCGTTGATTCTGAGTTGCAGCCTTCGGGTGTAGAAGTTGTCAAAGTCGCTGTTCAGTGGTGCGTACCCGTCCATCTCTCGCAGCTGCTTGTAGCTGTCCTGCCGGAATCGCTTGCCAAAGAAGTCTCGCACATGCCCGAACACTATTAATATCAGGTAGGAGATGTAGGTCGTGATCAGGTAAAAGTATGGCGGCTCGTCCTCGACCGGATCTGGAAACTCGCTGCCGACAAAACGCGAGGAATACAGGTGTTGCTTCGACCCCAATGGTCCGAAAGCTGCATGCCGTTTTGCTTGCATCTTGACTTCCGTCGGGGATGGTGGCGAGAATAGTGTCAATGGCCTTGGCGACTCTTCCATCTTGCTCTTCTCGCCAGTTGCAGTCGTGAGGTTGATGGTAGGCAGGCTCAACGTCGGCGTCTGCGGTGAAGGTGGCCGAAATATGGGATGATGCGGCGTCTCGAGTCTGTTATTTACAGGCGTCTCGGGTCTTGCAGATCTCGGCGACGTGGTAAAGGGGATGGAGAATCGTGGCCTGAACCTAGGCTTCACCTCGCGCTGCTCAATGCGAATGGGCTCCTTCTCGTTCAGGACTTCGGTGGTGGTGGTCGACGCAAAGGGGTTGATGGCGCGGATAGGCATGATTCTGGTGATTACGGATTACTGATTAGTTGCTGTTATTGTATTGCGGTGGCGCGTGTTGTGGGTCGCGAGGACGCCGAATACAGAGTGTTTGCCAATTGTGAATGAGTGACAGGCGCGCGCTGAAGGGACGGTGTGGTAGTAGGAGGAATTAATAGTCGAGGTTGCGAGGCAGGAATGGAGCGGTCGAGGAAGGAAGCACTGGCAATCTCAATCTCTCGCGCTTTCATCCGTGCACTCCCGCTGACGATGACATTGAACGCCCCTTGGCAGAAGTCGACGTTCGGCACCTTGGACACCCGCTTGTCCCGGTTCCTTGTCTTCGATGGCGATCGCGATGTCTTTTGTACGTCCAAAGTGAATCGCTGTAGCATTCGCTGAGTGTTGTGATCGAAATAGTCGTCGTTGTCCAGGAGGATGCGGATGGAGAGGTTTCGCATTCGCGGTGAAGATATGCAGGACGGGAGGGCTGTGCTTACATGTATGCTTACGCGCTCATGTCGTATCGCCTGGAGCTTCCGGTCACTCTGCAGGCTGCTCCAAGGGTCAAATTCCAAGGTATATGTGGTGAGTAGGAATGTATAGGACTCGGTGCTCAAACCTCTACAAGACTGTAATTCAGCACTCCTAGCCGTGAACCACACTGTGGAGCGCAATTTCAACATCTTCCTGGATCTGCGTGCAGCCGAATCACCGAGATTGCAGCCGCCCCTAACCCAGCCTCATCGCCAAGACCTGTCAATGCGACAGTTAAGGGCTAGATGTTGTGCAAATGCACGGATGTGCGAACTGCACACACACGTGGCTTGCGAAAGCCTGACACGACCTCGGTGATACCGCAATGACCACTGGCGCCGTTGCGACTCGATGGACAGGATCTGGTTCATTACGGATACAGTGGCGAAACATCGCGAATTACATAGAGAAGAAACCATCGAAGTGTCCGACGATCAGCCTTCCATAAGTGCTCTTCGTCCAGAGACAAATCATCTGCCTCATTACACCAAACTCCAAGCGCTAAGCACAAACCCCCAAACCTCCCTCAAGTCTCAACCTCACCACCATGAGGAAACCTCTCCCGATCATCCACAACCTTTCTCTTGAACATCCCCAGCTCCCTCATCAAATCGTCAACATCCTCCTGCCACCCACCGTGATCAAAGCAGTCGCCATCAACGCTATCTCCGACGCCGCTATCACTGCCGTTATCCTCCTCATCATCAGTAGCCTCGTAATTCTCCGGCAGCACAATAGGATTTCTCAGCTCCCCGACCGCGAGACTGAGATGCCTTCTCAAAGCCTCAATCTCCATCTGCAGCGCAGCGTTGGCAGGCCGCAGCTCGTCAACTTCGAGGGTCAAGGCACGGATCTTGACGTCGGACACTGCGCGAGACTCTTCCATAGCTCGCTGCATTTTCGTGACTTGACGCTGATAGTCTTCCAGCTCGTCTCGCGCGCGATCGACTTCGTCGCGCTTCCGTACAGCGGCAGCGTTGACCGAGAGCTGCAGCGCTTTGATCGTTTCTTGCATTTCCATGATCTTTGCGTCGCGCTCGGCGGCTGAGACGGCGTCCTGGTTGACGTGGGCTTTTGTGCAGATGCGCTTCGCTTGGTCGGCGTAGCGGAGTGTCGAGAGCGTCTCTTCGTAGTCGCCGGGGGATATGCAAGCGACCATTGCTGTCTTCGAGTTGCCGCCAAGGGAGTCTTTGAGCAGCCATGTTAGGACGGAGTCGCGGTAGGGTACGACCTCTGCTCGCCTACGCTGCTGGTTGGGCAGGGCGGACATGCGGTTCGCCTTTTGGCGTTTCGGGTCTGCGAGGGCTGCGATGACTCGGCCGAGCGTGGTGAGCGACTGATTGATGTTGCCGCCCTCTCGCAGACGTTGGCCTGTGGCTTCTGTGCGGTTAGCACGTTCAGACCCGGCCAGGTCAACGAGTCGCATCCGAGCCAGTCTCTCGATTGTACTGTCAGTCGCGATATCATGCTGGATCTGCTTGAGCGTGAGAGTGAACACCGCATGCGATCTCGACGACGTGTCGTTCATCTTCGTGCTGGCAGTAGTGCGATTCATATCGCCAACCTTCATCAGCCTCTCAATATCCTCATAACACCGCACGGGCTCATCAGTCAGATTCTGCACATACACGCCATCGCTCTTGCTCTCGCGGATCTTGAGGTAAGTCGGCGGCGTCGTCCTCGGCGTGAGCAAATCCTTGACGTGCTCGTTGTAGATCTCAAAGTAGGAGACGTGAACATTGTATGTTATAGCGCTGCTCTGCTCCGCCTCTATGCGCTCGAACAAGCCTCGACATGTGCGTGGGATGAGACCGGGCTGGTCAAGCGTGCCCATCATGGTGTACGACTTTCCGCTTCCCGTCTGGCCGTACGCGAAGATGCATGTATGGTAGCCATCGAAGTTGTGGTCTAGGAACTCCTCGCCGAAGGAGGCGTAGACTTCTGATTGCCCGGCGAAGTGCGGATCTGCGTCGTTGTGGGACCAGAAAGATCGATCGAAGGTAAAGGATTTCTCTTCGTGAGGTCGGCGGTTGCTCCTAGCATCTTCGGGGGGTGGTGAGAGTTTCGTTTCTTGGGTCTCTGTATTCATGCGAATGAGGCAGGGAGATTGCTTGTCGAGTTCTGCATGGCCTCTGTCAGTATGCGCGCAGCTGCATCCCTTCAAATCTGCATACCTCTCCGCAAGAACTTCCTAACCCGCACCACGACCTTCACATTCCCAGCATCGCTTCCACCAGGTGTGGTCGGCCGGTCCATATCTTCCAGCGCCGGCGTGCGACTGCGCAGACTTGGTGCGCTCGCAGTGGTATGGTAGCTGCGCATATCCGGTGTTGTCAAAGCTCGGGTGCCCATGTCGTTGTCTGCACTCGGCAAGAGCAACTGGGCGCGTTCGAGAAAGTCGTCTACCAGATCGATGTACAACTCATCAAACCGCCATTGCAGGTTGCGATACATCTACAGATCGGCGCATGGCTGGTGGGTCGTCTGGTCCATGCTCTTGCACTATCGCCCTGCCGGCTGCACGCCGTTTGGTGAGTTTCCGATAAGCGCGTTTCGCTTCTTTGTTGATGCGGTCGTTGGTGCGGCAACACGTAAAAACGTCTACGTCACCGCCCAAGGCTCAGATATCCTGTAGCTCGACGGAACGACTGCACTCTCAGCTCCACTGACCGAAGCGGAGTCATCTGGACAGGCACGGTACAACACTCGCCACCTCCTGCTTCCGCTCGCAGTGTCGCAAGGCCAGCCATGGTGCCATCGTCTGTCGCAAGCAACGCCGAGAAAGCACGCTTCACGTGACCTCGCCAAAATCGCACTGGGGCTGAGCTCGCTTTCGTGCCAATGCTTACATTCGGTCAGTCCACTGACTCCACTCAAGCGAATGATACTGGGTAGTTTCAGATGTTGATATGCTCCTCCGACATGGCTCGCCAGGCATCCGCATTCTCTTCACTGACAATCGCTTGATGTACCGGTCATGAGTCGTAAGCACTGTACTACACCGACGAGGCCCGCGAGGCGGTGTTCAGAATCCTGTGGTGATTTTGGCGAGCATAACAGGTAGGCGTGATATATATGAGTATCGACGTTCGACGATACTATGGAGGTAGGCATCTCAGATCTCAACATCCCAATCTGCAACACTGCTATATTTCTGTTCGATCCCCATTTGGAACCCCTAAGCAAAAGCATTCGTCTTCAGCTGCTGGTAATATTTTCCCTGAATTCTACCGAGTAGCACACACAGCGACCATGCCTGACTACTGCAATGCCCATGGCAAGTAGCCATTATGACCCATTAGAATGCCCCATCGTCTGATCTATTACCACAGACCTCGCCGACCCCAACATCGACTGGAGCTTCTGCCCCAACATCGGCGCCGCCTATCTCTATGTCATCCTCTTCGCCCTCACAACACTGGCACATATTGTGCAGATGATCCACACCCGCAAGTGGTACTCCTGGGTGATCGTTGTGAGCGGCGGCATGCAGACCGCAGCATACATCCTGCGCATCCTCGCCATCCAGCAACCAAGAAACGACAGCATCTACTCGACCATGTTCGTACTGTTGATGGTCGCGCCGGTCTGGACGAATGCCTATGCATACATGGTATTCGGTCGGATGGTCTACAATTTTACCCAGGACGCGAAGGTCCTCGGCATCCGGGCGTGGCGATTCACGCTTCTGTTCGTCTTACTGGACGTGATTGCGTTCCTGGTGCAAGCTGGTGGAGCGTCCCTCGCGAGTGGCAACGATAATGTCTTACTTGGCATACACATCTACATGGCTGGCGTTGGATTCCAACAGCTCTGTCTGCTTTGCTTCCTTGGAGCCATCGTACGCTTCCATCAACACATGCGCGCCCAACGATCGACTCAGCACCGACAAAAGGGTGTTACTCTCCTGTACGTTCAGTACGCGGTGGTCGTGCTGATTTCGATCCGCATCATCTTTCGCTTGGCTGAGTATAGCAGCGGCATCGACTCGGGCATCGCGAAGAAGGAAGCGTATCAGTACGTGCTGGACTCAACGATGATGCTCATCGCGCTGGTGCTGCTCAATATCTGGCACTCGGGCAGGCTGATGTCTGGTCCCGAGTCAAATCTACCGAGTCGCAAGGAGCGTAAGGCTGCGAAGAAGTCTGGACAACAGATTCTGGGGAGGGGCGACGAGGGACTACACGGAAAGCATTCGCGCGAAGGCTCGGCGGGCGTTGTTTAAGTCTGGTACAGATGTCGTGGACAAGATGCGGTGAGCAGAGGCAAAGGACACAGATAGAGGCAAACGATGGGTGCTGGCGTCGCTAATTGGAGTCTACAGTAGAGTAAGTGTTGTGCGTGGCAACGCTGTTTGGCATGATGAAAGAGTCGGACCTTCAGTGCCGTACGCACACCAGCAACAATCGCATTCGCTCATCAATCGCGTAGCTTGCGAGCAGGGGACGCGACATAGCTCGAACAGAGCTTCCAGTAGGTCGAAGTGGGGGCCTCAAGGGAGCTACCTCTCGTCTGACAATCAGTGCACGCGGTTCAGTCAGTGCATGGCGTCGGATTGTCCGACAGACAGATGAGTCGCTGGCGCATTCAGTCGAACCAGTACTACTACGCTCCGCTTGCGCGTACATGTACTTTAACTACATTCATCCCACAGTCCTTCTCATGCAATGTCCACACCATCCACCCTGGTCTACAACCCCCACAACACCCGCATCTCTCCCTACTACAGCTACGTCGCCCAACAACCCCCAAACTCCACCCTCATAACTTTTGCCGGCCAGATTGGCATCCGTCCAGATGGCTCCATCCCCTCAGACCCCATCGAACAAATCCGCGAAGTCTTCCTGAACCTACGAAAATGCCTAGACGCCGCTGGAGCTCGCACCGAAGACATCCTGAAATTCACTTACTTCATCGTCGACTACGATCCCAGCAACCCTCAGCACCGCGTCCCCGTCTCCGAATTCCTAGGCGACCATAGACCAGCCACAACACTCGTACCCGTCACTGCCCTAGCTCTACCAAACGTAATCTTCGAAGTCGACGCCATAGCCGCCATCCCGCAACTTCCTCCCGAACAAGTCGATGTAGCAATCGTCGGCGCCGGACTCTCCGGTCTCCAAGCCGCTGTCTCCCTCCAAAACGCCGGCTTTACCGTCGCAGTCCTAGAAGCCCGCGACCGCGTAGGAGGCAAATGCTGGTCCCGAGATGTGGGCGGCAAGATCTGCGATGTAGGCGCCGCGTGGATCAACGACTCGAATCAGAGCCGCATGTTTGCGCTCGCGAAGCGGTTCGGGCTGGAGCTTGTGCCGCAGAATGTGGAGGGAAGGATTGTGGTTGATGAGGGGGTGGGAGCGTTTAAGGCGCATCCTTATGGGCAGTTGTTGGGTAATGGGACTGATGAAGCTGCGATTGCGGATGTGATTTGGGTGCGAGACGCCTTCGAAGCGGCGTGTCAGCAGATCGATCTTCATGCCACTGTCGTCTCCGGCCGTCGTCTCCGCGCAGGCCTCGACGATATAACGTTCGAAGCCTGGATCCGCTCGCACGATTGCTGCGAAGACGCTGTGAACGCTCTCACAATCGGCGCTCGAGCCATGCTAGGCGTAGAGCCTCGCGACATGAGTGCGCTGTACTTCCTCGACTACTGCAAGTCTGGTGGCGGCTACATGCAAATGCGCTCAGACTGCAAAGACGGCGGGCAGTACCTCCGCGTAGCCCAGGGAACGCAGTCCTTCAGTCGTGGGCTTGCGAGCGAGCTGGCTCCAGGATCCCTTCGCCTAATGTCACCAGTTCGTCAAATCGAAGACACCGGCTCCGGCGTTGTCGTCGCAACAGCCCGCGGTGTCGTGTCCGCAAAACGCGTGATCGTGTCCGTGCCAACGCCGCTGTACAAAGAAATACAGTTCTCGCCTCCTCTTCCCGCTTCCAAACTCCAGCTCTCGCAATCCAGCAAGCTAGGCGACTACTGCAAAGTCATCCTCCTCTACGCCCGCCCCTGGTGGCGAAGCAGCAATCTCTGCGGCCTCACACAATCAGTCCACGGTCCCTTCGCCGTCACGAGGGACTCGAGCGTCGAGAGCGCGGGCCAGTGGAGCTTGACGTGCTTCATCACGGGGCAGCCGGCGAGAGATTGGATGATTTTGCCTGCCAAAGAGAGGTACGCCGCCGTGCTGGCGCAGATTGAGAAGTTGTTTGGGCCGTTCGCGAAAGTCGAGCAGCCGGTCGACTCGGTTGAGCAGATCTGGAGGAACGAGCAATGGAGTCAGGGGTGTCCTTGTCCGGTTTTGGGGCCAGGGGGGTTGACGGCTTGGGAGAAAGTCTTGCGGGAGCCAGCTGGGAGAGTCCATTTCGTGGGGACGGAAACGGCGTTTGAGTGGAAGGGATATATGGAGGGTGCGGTAAGATCCGGAGAGAGAGGAGCTGAGGAGGTGATCAAGTCGCTGCAGGGGGAGGAGGGGCTGATGTACGTAATGTGAAAATCAGGCTCTTATGAGAACTACCTATCGAGATATGCTCAGCTCGTGTACGCCAGATATCCAACATTATCTCCCAACAAAGCGCCTCGCAATGCATCTTTCCAACGCCTAGCCTCAGCCATTCCATCTATCCAACCATCTTAACCCTACAACTCCACCCACTCCCCGCCTCCAGAAGCGGCAAACTAGCCCCAAGACACCACCCCAACTCCCGTCCCTTGATCTTCTTCGCAATCCTTACTTCCCGATCAATAGGCATCTCATACCCCGTATGCAGCAACGCAAGCATGAAGTTCAAATCCAAGCACTGATCCGGCCGTTCCAGCTCCTTCATAGCGCCCTCCACACCCTCAAAGACTTTCCACGCTTCGCCACCAGTGCACACGCGCTCCGTAAGAGAGTGGAGCTCGCGAAGGGTGAAGGACTCGGGCATGCCGAGCGGGAAGATGCGGTCGTAAAAGTAGGAGAAGAGGTAGACGTCTTCGCGGGCGAACGTTTTATCCAGGGAGGGCTGGTGCACGCCGTTGAAAGCGCAGGGCGCGAGTTTGCAGGAGGCTTCTTTCTTGAGGGACTTCTCGGCTAGCGCGCGACATTGTGCTGGTGCGGCTGAGGAGCCGGAAGGAGGCCCGGTCATGTTGACGGTCAATGATGCGCCGAGGCGATGATCAGCGCCGAGCGCGAGGTCGATTTCTTTGCTGCTCCCTGGCGCGAAGCAGGGGTTCGTGATGGGTTGTTGCAGCCAGGCTTTGCTGTCGCCGTGGATCTCCGCCATACCCTCTAATAGTGTTCGATGAAGATTTATACGAGCTTCCATCAGGCCATAGCCGAGATAGGAGTGCTGGTAGAGCGTGAAGTCGCGGCCGCCAAATTTGAGCGAGTACTTGTGGTCGCCCTCTGCAAGCTGCTCGGGCATACCTCCGTTCCGAGCCTCAGCGAAGGTCGGCTGGAAGACGATCTGCGTGCTGCCACCTCCAAGATCGAACACAGCTGCCGTGGGCGTCTTGTCCGGCCCTCCAATCTTCCCAAGCAAATAGTTCGTCGTAATCCAAGCATACACCCCCTCATCCTTCCCATCCATAACCTCCACCCCGCCCTTCGCCTCACTAACAACCGGAAACGGATACACAGTCTCCAGCCTCGTCCTCACAGCCTTCAAAATCGCACCACTCATCTCGGGTCCCAACTTCCTCAACCCCGCCGTAGCCTTGACAGCTACAGGCGTACACCCCTTCAACTTCTCCGGCACGGCCTTGACAGCGACATCCATCAACACATCCAGACTCTTCGCCGCACCCTCGGCATCACTTTTATAGCTGCTCAGCCCGCTCCCACCCTCCCTCACAACCGTCTGCTCGAAAATCTCATCCTCCAGCTCAGGCGTCGGTCCACAGTTATTAAACCGATAAACATGAATCCTGCTCCCCGTGCTGCCAGCATCAAGCATGAGCGCATATTGCACAAGCGGCTTATCCTTGCTGTAGCTACGGGTGCATTTCGTTGTGCCCATGGTTGGGTCACTCGCTACATCGCCCTTGCCTACACTCACCAGACCAGCGCCGGGAGTCTGGCTCGAGGGCACGAGGTAGTACAACACTAGCAGCACGAAGGCGACAACTCCGCCGGTCTTTAGGTACCGCGACCGTTGGCCCTGGTTCATGTACGCGGCGGAAATCTTCTCGCTCATTGAGCCGGCGGTGGACACTGGGTCCCTCAACTCCTTGTCTTTGTAGGTGCGTCCGCTGTTTAGAGTGGTCCTCTCGCGTCTGGGCAGGACGGTCGAGCTGCTGCGACGTCTGGGTTGCGATTGTTGGAGAGACGAGAATGAGAGGTATGACCAGACGGATGAGCGGGGTGCAGCGGTGGGATTGGCGGACATGCGCTCGGGAGGGATGAAAAAGCGAGTGACTGGGGGAGTGTAGGAGGAGTCGGAGGCGAAAAGGATACAAATCAACAACTGTGAGACCCTTTCCCAATCGTTCTTGCGCCTCGTCAGCCTTATGCAGATGCAGGGGTCCAGGATCTGCATCGGGCGGGCGTGCCGAAAGTCTGTCTGCTGCCAAGCCCTGTTCTTAGGCGGAAGTGGATGAGCGCAATGGTGGAGGACACGACGGCCTGCACTCTCATTGGGACAGACCGTTAAGAGAAGCGGACTTGGTCAGATTGTCACTAGCGTAGCCATGCTGAGATTCTCGCCGCTGGGACACGAAGAGACGACAGTCTCACAGCTCAAATAACGTCGTCTCTTCAGAGGGGATATCTACACCGAACAGAACCCCAGAACGCCTTTTCCATCCCACGTCATGCACTCCATTACCCTACTCTCTCACGCCCCCAGTAACCCCGGCGCCGGACCCTCCAAATCCACCCTCTCCACCCTGCCCCTTATCTCCCCACTCTCCCTTACCAAATTTCCGAAATACTTCCTCGCCACCTCGCTCTCCACTCTAACCTTCACGGTCTCGCTGCGCTGCTTTTGCAAGCTCTCCATATTCCGCTGCAGCCCCTCTCGCAAGCGATCAGCAGGGAATTTGAGCGCGCGGCGGACTTCGGTGGATACGCGCGTGCTGTTGCTGTGGACGTAGTCGAGGGAGTCGAGTTGGGCTGCGAGTTTGGCTGAGAGGCGGCGGGGCAGGGAGGAGGGGATTTGCGAGAGGGTGTAGGATATGCCGAGGATGGCTGGGAAGTATGTCAGTATGAAGTGGCCTAGAAAGACGTGAGCAGTGCAAGAACTCACCAGCAACGACAAGACCCGGCACCATTACTCTTCGTAGATTATTCGGGCCCACGACCTTCGTCGCAGTCAATGCGCCGTCCAACCACCCCACTCCTCCAATCAATCTTGTCACGACAACACCAGCAACAGTGACAGCCATACTCGCACCCGCAACCTTCTCCTGCCTCTCCCACAGATTGGCAAAGTCGAAGAAGTCCCACAGCTCCGTCTCAAAGTCTACCTGCCTTGCCAGAGCATCCCGACGGCTAGTAAACATCTTCTCAGACCGGAACGTGAGATCCGTGTACTGGTCTCCCAGATGCAATATGCCGAGCTGCTTGATTCCGTTCACGCCCGACACAGTCTTCTCACGAGCCCGCTCTTCGCACCAGCGCACGGTATCCGAGACTTGCGCGAGCATCGCTGTCTTGAGATCATCTGCGAAGGAGTACGCGCCAAAAAGGCCGGGATATTCTACGCCCAGATCTGCTTCGGCCACACGGGAGATCGAGGAGTTCAGCGTATTCCGCGTGAGTGAGTAGACTTCCTGCGACGTCTCCTCGATTTGGCCAGCCACTGTATCATCAGCCTGCGTCCGCGCTTTCTTCGACTGCTCGAATACTGGCTCGAGACTCTCTAGCTCTCGTGTAACGCGATCGAGCTCGTTCTGTGCGACGTCCTTGTTCACGCCGGCAAGGGTGCCGAGATCACCGAGAACGTTCATGAGGTACGTCTTGGCGGGTGCAAGCTTTGACCTAGCACGCTTTTCAAGTACGAAGCGCCGTAGTGAGGCTTCGAGCTCATTGAAGTCATCCAGCGCCTCCTTCTCTTTGCCCTTGCCCTTCTTGGGAGGTGATCCGGGCTCGCCATGCTTGCCAGACGGCTCGCCGTCATCGTCGTCGTCTTTGTCAGGCGCGTTGTCACCGTCATCAAACGATGCGGAGCCACTGCCTCCAGAGCCTCCGCTTGGTCCTGAGCCGCCAGCTGGCGCGACTGGGATAGCATTGCTTGAAACGAAGTGCACTAGCTCAGTTGCCTCCTTCATGGTCGCTGGACTGAGATGACCGATCTGCTTCAATATCGTCTCTTGACATCGCTTCTTGTCGCGAATCTGATCATAGCCGTTGACTACCATGAACATATAAGCCTTCTCTCGTGCGGCGTTGAAGATGAACTCCTTTGCTGACAGGGTGAAGTGATTGGCCGCTGAGACGACGAAGATGACTACATCGATCTCTTCTTGTCGTGCGAAGACTGCAGTAGTCTTTAGAGAGTCGTTGTTCAGGCCAGGAGCATCAATCAGCGCAATGTCGACGACGCCGTTGTTCAACAACGACTGGTCAACAGATCGAATGTCTTTGATGTAGACCTTGCACTGAGACCACCGCTCGCTGTCGATGACAATCTCTTCGAGCTGCTTGAGTGCGTAGACAGAATATGTGCTTTCGTCATTGCGTTCGTAGGTGATGCCATGGGGTATTGCGTGAACTTCTTCGACGCCTCCATTCTCTCGCGAGTCTAGCACCTCGCAGAAGATACTAGTGCACGGCTGCTGATCCTCAGGTAGCACCTTCCGCCGTAATAGAGCGTTGCAGAACGTCGATTTGCCAGCATTAAGATCACCAGTTACCAAGACTTTACTCGACGTATCCTCTATCCGGTCCCGTAATGAGAAGAGATGCCGGATGCTGTTGTTGATCTGATTGTCCAGTAGTGCAGCCACAGACTGCTTCTCCAGAGAATGCACGATCTCCGTCTGCGGCAAGCCCTCCATCTTCAACTCGATCTTCAGCACAGAGAATTGCTGAGCGAGTTGCGGAGTGACCAGCCGTGGCTCTGCCTTCACTGCTTTTGCAGCAGCATCTTCGCTCGACTCTGCTGCGCTCGACTGCTCTCCTAGTGACGTCTCGGCTCGTTTGAGCGGGTTGGGTCGTTTGGGTGTTCGGTCGAGCCCTCTGTGGTTGTCTGATGTCGACTGTGTGTGATGCAGCCCAGGACGGATGTCTGGTCGCGCTGGCGGTAATGCAGGCGGTCGTTGCACAGTCGGGTAGTGTGCGGGCCATTTGGCATTCATCTCCTGCAGCTTCTTCAGCGTCTCCACCGTCTGATTGATAGCCCGCCCGAGCGCGGTCCGATTCTGGTTGTAAAAAAGCTGATGCACATGGCTGGCGAGTGCCTTCCTCTCGGGATCAGAGGCGTCATTCGGGTCGCCATCCCTCATCGGGGTGTGCACTGGCGTGAAGCGGTCTTGCGATAGTCCTGGATGCCATGACCCTTCCGATGCCTCGTCGCCTGCGCTACTTCCACCATAGCCAGAGTCTTCGTCCAGTAATGCCTGTAGTCGTGCTGCGCTCTGCGAGACTGAGCTGCCTCCCACTGTCATGTACCCCGGTCGTCCGCCAGCTCGCGATGATGATGCGCCGGCGCCGGTGAAGGCGTCTGAGAAGGGGTTGTCGGGGTTCATCTCGTCGGTCTACTTGTAATGCTGGTAGTCGAATCCAGCATGTTACTTTCTAGGTGCAACAATGATGTCTATCAAGGAATGCTAGGCTGTTTGGTGGCGTTGCTTGCCATGAACAGCGGATGTTCTTGAACATCCCCGGAGTTGCCGAGCGGCGATCCACTACAGGCATACGGACAAGTAACAGGCGACAGCATTGAATGCACTACAGTACATCTACCTGAACAAAACTTTCTCACTGATCTGAAGTCGCCCCCTCTCCGGTCACAATTCCACTACGAGAAGCTTCACCACCAAGAAAACGACATATCCCCAATCCTGGCTGCCCTCGCGCAGCAACCGCAGCTATGAACGCAAGTCTACCAGACGAGCTTCCGATTCACGCACTGACAACATAGCAGATCGTAGAATGGGCCTTCGGCAAACGCATGACCCCCGCCGAGCGTCTTCGGAAACACCAACGCGCCCTCGAAAAAACCCAACGCGAACTCGACCGCGAACGAACCAAACTCGAGAACCAAGAAAAGAAGCTCGTAGCCGACATCCGCAAAAATGCAAAAGCAGGCCAAATGGGCGCCGTCAAAGTCCAAGCCAAAGACCTCGTCCGAACACGACGGTACATCCAGAAATTCTACCAAATGCGCACACAACTCCAAGCAATCTCGCTACGAATACAAACCGTACGGAGTAATCAGCAGATGATGGAGAGCATGAAGGGCGCGACGAAGTTGCTGGGGAGCATGAATCGGCAGATGAATTTACCGGCGCTGCAGCGGATTGCGATGGAGTTTGAGAGGGAGAACGATGTTATGGATCAGAGGCAGGAGATGATGGATGATGCTATCGATGATGTGACGGGGCTGGAGGATGAGGAGGAGGGGGAGGAGGTGGTGAATCAGGTGTTGGATGAGATTGGGGTGGATTTGGGGCAGTCAGTGAGTTATTGTGGATGTCGGAGGTTGGTGAAGAAGAGGGCTAACGTGATGTGTAGCTTGGGGAGACGCCGCAGGGCTTACAAGGCCAGAAGGTTGCAGAAGGCAAGGTCGCACAAGCAATAGGTGGCGATCCTGGAGATGATGATCTGCAAGCAAGACTTGATGGTTTACGAAGATGACGATTGAAGGTTGCAGGATATCAATGCCCTGCAGTAATGACCCAGACGTCCCGACGTGCTCGCCGTGGTCACCTTATCACGTCTTGCTGCGTGATCGACTTGACCTCGTGCGCGACTGCTGCATAGTGGTTGATCGCTGTCGACAGCGCCGCATGTAAGTCTACCGCACCTGTTGTCTCGTGGAGCCCATTGCGTATACATGTAGCACCCCACATGGCCAACACCAGCTGCAAAGACATCCTGTGACAACCGAGTGCCCCGACACGCGAACTACAAGAGAAGTCGATCGGTCGAGAGATCCACATGGTCGACACCGCTACCATAGATTGCACTGCGATAAAGGATCACTGTTCATGCTGCCTAGGAGAGCTTCAGAAAGCACGATCCTCTCGCTGACATCGTAAGCACGAATAGACTATCGGGCGCTGCATACAACAGCGTTTCTCTTTCACAATGAGTCGCCGAGCGGTCGCAGCGGTTTCGCGCAGTCGCGCCGGCTTCTCGTCCTTGCTCGTAAGCACCACTGTCTTTGCGGATCGCCCATCGAGGTCAGCAGCAGGTACGAGGGTTTGTCGCGCAGTATTGCCAAATATGCGCGGTGTACTCCACAACACTCGTCTTAGTCAAGCATGGTACATCGCACAATATGGAGATATGATGCGAATGTTTTCGGCTCTTTTATTACGTTCATGTAAAGTATGCTGTGCCTGCAGCTGTGCACGGGCAGTGACGAAGGAGGGGCAGCCATGGCACCTGCCTCCCCACAGCTGCAGGCTGCCGATGGCTTTGGCGACGTCAACGTCGAGATCCCTCAGCTACCGCGATATCCCAGTGCAAAGTCGAGTCTTGTGATTTCACCTATTTCTGTGTGATCGATTGCTGGCCGCGCACTTCTCGCCACCAGCCTCCTTGCCGGACTTTCGCATTCTCTTACCCCAAACCTTCCTCCTCGGCCCATCGGAAATAACACAGCCCCGTGAACCGAAGACGACGGAAAGACTCGAAAGAGTGCAAGCAGTACGCGTCGCTTGGTATAGCAGGTGACAAGGAAGCTTTGTCGGTCGCCTTGTAAGTTCTCCCTTTCACCCCGTCAGTTCTATCATCGTTGCAGGCGCGGCAGCAAGCAAGGATACCTGTCTAGCACTTCTCAATCCACACTTCACCTGAGTACGCGCTCACCGCAACTCTCAGAGTCGTAGCTGCCTGGAATATACCACAACCTTAGCGTTGAACGTTACCTCCGTCCCACACACCGGCAGCTCTCATCACAAGCTCCGCCCAGGCACGAAAACACACGACACGCGGTAGATGAGCAGTCCGACCACCAACCAGCCTACCAAACTGGCTGGCAATAAGCGCAGCAGCATCTCCGAGAAGGGAGGCTTGCTCAACAGAATGTTTGGCAGCTCCAACGGGAATGGCAACGGCAATGGCAATGGGAAGGAGCTGAACACGGATGTACCCGCGATCGATGGCACTGGTAACAGTGAGAACCTACTCAGCCCGATGGCAAATTCGACAGCCTCCCCAGAGGCGATACAAGAAAGCAGAGACGAGGTCAGCAATGACATGCGAAGTCCAGTGCGCAAGTCGGAGGAAGCGTCGACCCCGACTGCAGACAAGAAGCGCCGAAGTAGTGGCGTTGGCAGAGCCAGAGATCTGTTCAGTAGTGCCAAACAGTCGCTCTCGAATCTCAGTGGTTCGCCAGAGTCGCGTGGCTCAAGTACGCCGCAGACGCCTATGCAAAAGCTGGGCAAGCTGGATCCCGCCTTGAGTGTGCCGCAGGGCTCGTTCAACAACTCGGCTGGTGAGTCTAATCCTGGTCCGCGCTCCACATTCCGTGTCGGAGTGACAGAAGACAAGAATAAGAAGTGCAGGCGTACTATGGAGGACACGCATGCGTATCTCTACAACTTCATGAGCACTCCTGCGCCCGCCGTGACTGGATCGAGCAATCCGTCGCTAAGCAATGTATCTACGAACGACAGCGGCCAGAGCATCGTGGAGACCGACAACGGCTACTTTGCTGTTTTCGATGGCCATGCTGGCACTTTTGCCGCAGACTGGTGCGGGAAAAAGGTCCATCTACTTCTCGAGGACGTCATTCGCAAACACCCGAACACACCCATACCCGAACTCCTGGACATGACCTTCACATCTGTGGACCAGCAGCTAGAAAAGCTGCCTCTTAAGAACAGCGGCTGCACGGCTGTGATTGCAGTACTCCGCTGGGAAGATCGGATACCAAACTCCCAGTCGGCGACTGGATCGACGGCTCTTGCACCAGCTACTGTCAGCGCCGCGAAAGCTGATGGCAGCAACTCAGAGAGCAGTCAGCCGACTGCTGCCACAGAGGCGAAGCTCAAGGAGGCAGCGACGCGTCAGCGTGTGCTGTATACCGCTAACGTGGGCGATGCGCGTATCGTGCTGTGTCGCAATGGAAAGGCGTTGCGTTTGTCATATGATCACAAGGGCAGCGACGAGAATGAAGGCAAGCGCATCGCAGGAGCTGGTGGATTGATCCTCAACAACCGCGTGAATGGCGTTTTGGCTGTTACTCGCGCGCTGGGCGATGCGTATATGAAAGATCTGGTCACGGGACATCCATACACGACCGAGACGGTGATACAGCCGGATATGGATGAATTTCTGATACTAGCTTGTGATGGCGTGAGTACAGTCTTGAGTACAATCACTCTTCGCGCAAGCATACTGACCTACCTCACAGCTCTGGGACGTCTGCTCCGATCAAGAGTCCGTAGACCTCATCCGCAACACCCAGGACCCGCAACAGGCCTCGAAACAACTCGTCGAGCACGCTCTGGCGCGGTTCAGCACGGACAATCTCTCCTGCATGGTCATTCGCTTCGACTCGCAACGCGTGCAGCAGACCGTGAATCATGCAGTCGCACCCATTGGCGTGGAGGGCGACCCTACCTCGAAGAGCGGTGGGCTCAGCGAGGGTGATGCCATCGTTAGGGAGCAGAGGAAGAAGATGGAAGACGCTGGGGAGGTGCCGGTGGAGACTATCCCTGCTGAGGTAGTGCAGGAAGTGAAGCAGCAGGAGGAGCAGACGATCCGGGCTGATCCGGGGCCGGAGTTGAATTTGGAGGCTGTGGCGGCGGCGAAGAAGCATTAAGGACTGCGATAGGGCATTGAGGCCACCGATGGCGCTCTTTGGGTCGCTGGTATGGGACAGGGCATTCATGATTGCAGTCATGAGAGATGGGGCCATGGAGGGGCTTCAGTGAGCGACAGCAATGTTGAGCTGTTAGGAGATAGTCATGCCTCCAACGTGCCTTTCCTCCGCAATAGTTTATGCACCCCAGATCGAGGCGGGTTGACATGTGAAGTGTGACGTGCCTGTCATTTCCGCAGCCCCACCAGAAAGTGGTGATCGACAGAGCAAACGCGCCTCACCCATTGGATGATAACGACTTCACTTCAACAACTGTAACTTCAACACCGCACCATCAAAGACCACTCTGCCGTCCCCCCACTCATCGGTCACACATACTGTCTTCACACATCAAATGGCAAGCAACTAATGAGTGGCAACAGACCTCCTGCGCCACAGTCAACGGCCAGCGACCCGACAGCCGATGAGCCTCGTAAGGGTCCTGTATCCCACGTTCAAGACTCGACCCCCACCATGGCAGACGATAAAGTGAAGACCACCACACACAACGGCCAGAACGATCAGTTTCGACGTGCACGTGCTGGTGGAGAAGCCTCGCGTCCGAATACGCCATCATCGAAAGATACCATCACATCAGCACCTGGCTTCGTTGCGCCGAGCTCCTACCTGCGGCCGGTTACGGATTCGCAGCCTACGGGTGGTGAGGTGAAGGCAACGACACAGGTGGCGAAGCGTAGGCCCTATGCGGTGATGGGGGCGCCCGTGCATCCGCTCGACAGGGAGCAGGTCGATGGCCTGGTATGTCCCTCTCATCTCCTCACATGCACTGACCGAGACCATCACTAACAGCTCCCTACAGCGCGCCATCCGCGCCTTCCTCAAAGTCCGCACAACTTACGACGTCCTCCCGCTCTCCTACCGCCTCATAGTCCTCGACACTTCGCTACTTGTTAAAAAGTCCCTCTCAATCCTCATCCAATGCGGCATCGTCAGCGCTCCGCTCTGGGACAGCAAAACCTCCACCTTCGCCGGCTTGCTCACGACCTCGGATTATCTGAACGTCGTGCAATACTACTGGCACCACCCCGATCTCCTCCCCGCGATAGACAAATTCAGGCTCGACAGTCTCCGCGACATCGAGCGCGCTCTCGGCGTAACGCCCATCGAAACCGTCTCCATCCACCCCCTCAAAACGCTCTACGAGGCATGTAGACGTATGCTCGAGTCACGCGCCCGCCGCATCCCCCTCGTCGACATCGACGACGAGACCCAACGCGAAATGGTCGTCAGCGTCCTAACCCAATACCGCATCCTCAAATTCGTGTCTGTGAATGTGAAAGAGACGCAGATGCTGCGCAAGCCGCTCAGAGATCTGATGATAGGCTCTTACGACAATCTGAGCTATGCGTTCATGGACAGTCCGGTGATGGAAGTCATAAATGCGCTGGTGCGGAGGAGTATTAGCTGTGTGCCGATACTGGATAAGGAGGGTGGGGTTGTGTTGAATGTGTTTGAGGCGGTGGATGTGATTGCTCTTATCAAGGGAGGGGATTATGATAATTTGCAGTTGACTGTGGGGAAGGCGTTGGAGAAGAGGCCGGAGGTGAGTGGTTCGGGTGTGCCGGGGTGGAGAATGGGTGAGCTAATGAATTACAGGATTTCCCTGGCATCTACACGTGCACGCTCAACGATCGGCTGGACACGATCTTCGACACGATCCGCAAGTCGCGCGTGCATCGGCTGGTGGTCATTGACGAGAACACGGGGCTTGTGGGATTGTTGTCGCTGAGCGATATCTTGGACTATACGCTCAACAGTCCGCTAGGGGACGATGGCGAGACATGAGATCGAGGCATGAAGTAAGACAGGGACACGAAGTTGGACGCTCCATGTGGAGGCGTACTCGAGATGTCGACGTACGGGGGCCGGAAATTGCTCAGTGGCGAGCATGAGCACAGGCTAAAAAGACAGGGAATGGCTACCCTGCGTACTCTTTTGGAGCAGACGGCTACCAAGTGTCTGCACGACGCGGCAGCGATTGTGCAATGGAGTCGCAGACGCATATATGATACCCCACGATGCAGTTCGTGTAGAGAAGCTACCTTACCTTGGGAGCGCAGGCTCGACCAAATGGTCAATAAACTACATTGAGCTCCCCATCAGTGTTTCTCCTGGAAGTACCACGGCTTCCTGCCATCGTACTCCACACCGGGTATCATGAATGGTGGTTTCACTACTCCATCAAACACACTCATCTCTGCCAGGTCATTCGTAGAATCCCAGTTTGCCTCCTTTCCGGTGAGCACGGGTATTAGTACACCACACTCCCAATTCCTGCACGTAACTTTCCATTCTTTAGCCTTCTTATCGTAGACCAGCTTTCCCCAAGCCGACTCCGACATGTTCGACGAGCCGACGTACGCCCACGCTACCTGACCACTAGCGCGCTCTGCTGCTGCATCGACTTTCCCAGCACTTGGTGCAGCCGATGTCTCTCCCTCGTCCTCGGTCTCTGAGTCTTCCTGGGTGTCCTGGGCTGGGCTGATCGAGGCTGCTTTCCGACGTCCTCGCGCGTATAAGATCTTATTGTGACTCAGCAGTCCTGGCCGCATTGAGATGTAGTCCCGAAAACACCGTCGCGGGAAAGCCATGCTCTCGAACCATTTTCTGTTCAGACAGATCGTCCCTGCCGCGCCGGCTGTGGAGTCTTGCACCGTTTCCTTGGTCGGGAAGTAGATCCGGATCTTGTCTCGTATGCTGTGATCGCTGGGTAAGGATTTCTTAGCCGTGAAGAAGTTCGCCTTCGCGGCTGATGCAGCGGAGGACGCGCGAGCGATCATGTCTTCGCCCGAGACGGCAGCATGGAAGTGGGAGAGGTATTCGTCGTTCAAAGAGCCGATTGAGGAGGCTGCGAATTCAATCTCGATGTCTCTAGCCACGAGGTCTAGGTTGCGGACTGCGCGTGCAAGACCAGGAAGGCCAGTACGCTCGGCGTCTGCGCCGTATGACATACCGCCGACGGTGTGAACGAATGCAATTCCGGCTGTGCCCGCAAAATCGAAGCCTGAAACTCCGTCCAGGACATCCTGTGGATACCCAGCTTTGCGCATAAAGAACATTAGCTCTTTCCCAAACTCCGTCAGCTCCTTTTCCTCTATCTTCCTCCCCTCAGGTAGTCGCGGCAGATCAATAAGCCACACACTATTCTCCATGACGCCCGTCTCACCCCAATCAAAGTCTAGCAGATTCGCAGTCGGTACCGCGATCCTCAGCTTTTCCAGATGGAATAGTAGCATCAACTTGCTATGCATACAGTTTACGCCGTTCTCCATGGAAGGAAACACGAATCTCAACCACGACGAGTTCTCGACTTGCGCTTCGGCAATCTGCTCCCGTTCCTCAAAAGTCTTAGCCTGCATGACGAAGATACATTTTGTCTGCGATCGGCGCAATTTCGTGAGAAGCCAAGTGGGGTCCCATTGGAAGGCGCTAAGGACTGCTGTGCGGAGGGTGAGTGGTTCCAGGACTTCTTCGAGCTTTATGTCGGTGCCCTCGCGAGGATGGCCGAGAGCCCAGGTCTTCCTGACAATGCCCTTTGGGAAGGCGAGGGAGCCTGGAGGACGCGAAGCCGAATCTGGGAGCGCGGTACTCTCGGTGGAGGGAGGAGTAGGCAGTGATACGTTGACAGTTCTCAGACGAGCATTGGCTGTGTTAGCCACTGCAGACTTCCTAGATCGCTGTTGGCTGTCCACGACCGAGGAGAGGGAGACAAGCCTAGCTCCGCTGTCGAATGTGATTGTGGATGATTCCAGCTTTGGAGTTTTTCGTGATGGTGGAGGCGAAACTGCCTCATCGCGTGCACGTTTCTTCGTAGCTTCGCGTGCCATGCGCTCGCGTGCCAATTCTGCGAGGTCAAGTGGAGCACTCATATCGACGGGCAATGCAGATCAGGCAATGGCAAAGAGCCCTATCTCGAGCATCAAGCGCTTCCAGTGTCGCGTCGCCAATGTGCTCCATCCAACGTGGACTCTAGATCATTAGCATGGGTAAGAGGTTGTGCGGACGACATGTGTTCCAAGCGTAACGATGAACTCCGTTCGCCTGGATGATCGCCCGAACAAGGGCACGGGCCACGCAACTGCCTCTATTGAGACGGCAGCACCGACTGATACAACACCACTTCTTTCCCAGCCATAGGTAATATGACGCAGGATCTTGTCAATGGTAATGGCCATGGACCGTCGTCCGAGGTCGATGGACGGACAGTCCCTCCACTTGGACTTACTGGTCAGCAATTCATCAACGCCGCCACCAACGCCGTTCAGGATATCGAGAAATACTACTCGACGATAGAGGACCGTCCTGTTCTGCCATCGATCTCACCCGGCTATCTACAGAAACTCCTGCCGTCACACGCACCTCAAGACGGCGAGCCATGGCAAGACATCGCCAACGACATCGAAGCGAAGATCATGCCTGGAGTCACACACTGGCAGCATCCGAAGTACATGGCGTTCTTCTCCGCCAGCAGCACGTATCCAGGTATCCTTGGGGAGATGTGGAGCGCTGCTCTGACTGCACCGGCGTTCAACTGGATCTGCTCACCGGTTGTCACCGAGCTAGAGACTGTGGTTCTGGACTGGCTAGCACAGATCCTTGCGTTGTCCAAGGCGTTCATGTCGAGTGGACAGGGTGGCGGCGTGATCCAGGGATCAGCAAGTGAGGCGATCGTGACTTGCATGATTGCTGCGCGGGAACGATTCGTGAGACGGCAGCTTGAGGGCGAAGGCATGACTGACGAGGAGGAGTCGGAAGATCGAGCATGTGAGATTCGGTCTAAGCTCGTGGCTCTGGGATCTGAGCAATCCCACTCAAGTACCAAGAAAGGTGCAGTCATTGCGGGCACTCGCTATCGAAGCATTGCCACTGCACGGAAAGACGACTATGCCTTGACTGGTGCAAGTCTACGAGCCAAGCTAGAGGAGCTGACTACTAAAGGCCTACAACCTTACTACCTGACGATCACTCTAGGGACTACCAATACATGCGCAGTGGATGATTTTGCTTCAATCGCAGAAGTAGCCAAAGACTACCCTGATCTGTGGATTCATTGCGATGCTGCTTGGGCTGGCGCTGCGCTAGTCCTGCCCGAGTACCAGCACCTTTCAGCGCAGCTCTCATTCGTCGACTCGTTCGACATTAACATGCACAAGTGGCTGTTGACAAACTTTGACGCATCTTGCCTATACGTCCAGAAGCGGAAGGATCTTACAGATGCGTTGAGCATTACCCCAGCGTACCTCAAGAATCAATTCACCGATAGTGGGCTCGTCACAGATTACAGAGACTGGCAGATTCCACTGGGACGACGCTTCCGGGCGCTCAAAGTCTGGTTCGTACTGCGGACATGGGGCGTTAGTGGACTCCAGCAGCACGTACAGCATCACATCCATCTTGGGAACCTCTTTGCGGATCTGGTACGATCCAGAGACGATCTATTCACGATGCTCACTCCACCTGCCTATGCCCTCACCGTGTTCACTGTCAATGCTCGGCGAAGACAGCCCGTATCAATAGGACACACGACGGCGAATGGAGCAGATCCTCGGTCAGATCAGAACAGCCATGTCACCATCACTCCGGCTACCAAGACCGATGACGTCGCCGCTGCGAACGAAGCCACGAAGGCTGTCTACAGTATCATCGACGAACGCCAGGAGTTCTTCCTGACTTCCACCTTCATCGATGGAGTCTTCGCCATCCGCGTCGTGTCAGCAAACCCGTTAGCGGAAGAGAGGTATATTCGCCAAGTTTTCGATCAGCTCGTCAAAGTTGGCGAGCAAGTGTTGGAAGAGACATGTTAGACGCTCCTCGATGTGTACATATCAGCCTCACACGGCTATACATGAACCCAAATGATAACATAAGTGGGTCGCTCGCGTAATCCTCACCGTCGACGCTGCTAATGTACACTGCACTGTGATAACGAACAGCCGCTGCTGGTGTTGCTTCCATTTGTTGGCATACAAGTGGGTTGGCAGCAATCAGGTCTAGCTAAATTGATGCACATACGACGGCGTGTACGAGTCGTTGCCATATGCGCTGCCGCCGTACTCGAGGTAGCCTGCAGCGTCGTAGTGCTGAATGCTAGCGATCTGCTCATAGTCGCCCATCACCCAGACTGTCTGCATTCCCATGATCATGTGTTGCAGAATGTGGCAGTGGATCTGTCAATGTGTCAGCATCGATTCTTCGACGACATGACAGGAAATGTTCGAGGCACTCACCATCCACACACCAGCATCCTCGACTCTGATCCTCCACGCCCGCCACCCAGCAAGCGAGTCCACAGTCTGCGCACTAGTATATCGATACAGATTCGTCGTATCCCTCAGCACCGGATTGTAGCCCTTCAACCTCAGCTCATTGGCAGCAGGATCATACGTCCCATTCCCACTCCCAATATCAAAGTAGTGCCCTCCATGAGCATGAAACGGATGGAAGTCAAGCCCATAGTTGTTCTTCACAATCGAAGGCTGGTTGTAGATGACAACTTCCAGCACCTCGCCGATCTTCGCTGGCCAAGCCTTGGTCACTGGATCCCTGCCGTAGTTTTCCAGAGCTTTGGTGTAGTTTGGGATCGCGGAGGGACAGTGCTCGTAGATGCTGACGAGGTAGGGTTTGCCGGACGGGGCTGTGGTGTCGACCCATTGGAGCCCGCTAGCTGCCCAGATGACGCTGGCGCTGTTTGCGCTGATTTGGTGGTTGCGGATTTCGATTCTACGGGTCACTTGGCTCGCGGTGGGAAAGTTGTTCGGCTTGAGGGGTTGGAGGGCGCACTCGGCCCAGTTGTAGGTGGTGTTCGAGAAGGTGAGTGGCGGCGTCGAAGGCGCGGTGGTGATGACAGGTGTGGCATCGCAATATCGCAGCACGCCGAAGCCGCGATACACTGCTGGACGCTCTCGGGCTTCCCACTGCATCGTGTAGTCGGTCTGGTTGCCTAAGTCTGCCCTGCTCTTCGTCTTGAAGAGCACCTCGAATCGCTGGCCAGTGGAAACTTGCATGTAGCGTACGTCGTACGGCTTTGTATATCGACCGTCTGCGCCAATGATGGTAAACTTTCCGTGTCCCGCGATGCCAAATTGCGCCATTGACAGAGCCGTGGCACCAATGAACCGAAGCCGGTAAGTCTTGTCTGGTTCGACGTCGATGACCGGCAGAACGCAACCTGCTGTGCCTCCGACCGAGCCCGTGGCGACCCCGACGCCGTTGATCATCACGCCGTGTGTCTCACCAGACCAGACAAACGGATTAGCTACTAGGCCGCTCTCAATGGAAGCGTCAGTCGCATTGAAGAAATCGCCGAATTCGATGATCCTCTCCTCGTCGTACCGGTATGGTGGAGGACCATTGTCAGTCACGATCAACGGTCCGCTAGACGTGTGCGTCTGGAACCCGACATGCGAGTGGTAGAAGTAAGTGCCAGCATCATCAGGGAGCGGCGCAATCTCATAGTCGAAGAAGTGCAGTGGCGCGATCGGCCATTGTGACAGAAGCGGTGTGCCGTCGGAAAAGATGGCTGTTCGTTGACTTAGGCCATGCCAGTGCATTGTTGTGTTCTGATCGGTCATATCATTGTACACTCTGATCCAGCTGGTTTTGCCTGCTGGGATCCAGACAGCAGGTCCGGGTGTGGTGCCATTGACGACTACTGACATTCGAGTTTGGCATGCTGTGGTGACTTGTTCGTAGCTGACCCGCAGGACATGGTCGGGAATGAAGTCGGATTCGTGTGGCCGTGGCTTGTGAGGTGGATGATTTGGCGCGGCAAGACAGTGGCCCAAGCCAGACTGCCGATGAGGAAGGAAGCGAGCAGCATAACGACGATGGGGCAAAGGAAACAGGGAGGGGAATGGATCAAATGTCGTACGGTAGAGTCCGCAGTCCAGATGCAAAGACCTGCGAGGACTCATATCTAAGTACACAACCCTTACGCAATGATCACTACCCTTGGCCCCCAATAGCCGAGTGTCCAAACTGATAGACGGAGCACAAGCAGCAGTGCTTCTCTTTAACTAGCAGTATCGCAGTACCACGTGCGAGGGCTTCAATACGACCGCCTCGCACTCGCGTTAGCCTGGCCGTGGTACATGTGGCATGCTGTGCGCTGAATCCTGGGGTGGTGTCTCACCGGTGCGACCAGGCTAGACAGGCCGTGATTGCGCCCAGACGCGAGCACCTGCATGTCCCAATCCACGACTGAGAAGCTTATTTGCATTACACTGGCTTGTACATAGTATTCGAACTCTGTTCAGAGGCCGAAATACGCAGCGTTGTGTAGTCGTAGGGCATCAGCCGTCAATTGCCGTCGCACAGTCTCATCGGCGTTTGGCGGGTCGGAGTGTCGTGTTCGAATATACATCGGTCTATTCAGGGTACAGTCAGTGCGACATGTCGCAGATTGCAATGAGGGCCGCTCCGGACAAGGTGTGCATGTTATGTCCATGACTTGTCATGCAGGGTGTTCATCAGCCTCAGCCGCAGTGCTGACAACGAGAGCGCCACTTGCGTCGTTCCCTGCGATCATCTTGGTCTCCTCATAAGGAGCGCGCGAGCACAATGCTGCGAGCTAATCGTTCAGGATGCCGTATGCGGATGTTTGCGCCGCGGGCGCCAGGTTGCCTGATTTGCTGCCTTGCGACGTTGCGAATGCGAGATCTAACATCCATAAAGGCTGCACCCGGATACGCTGGGATCGTATGAAGGTTAAGTCTCCTCGTGTTGCATCCTCTAGGTCATGCTTTCACAGGCATCTGGCAGGACTTTCGGGAACGGCCAAGGGCATAAGGATGTATGCGTATCGACCACGTGGGGACGAACAGGTCGCCGCGTCTGGACGGTATCGCAGGAACAGCTCATCAAGCACCCATCAAGGCCCTGCATATAGCTGCACGTTGATAACATGATGGGAGCCTCTTAGTCGCGCCGGCACCAGGGCAAACAACTACGCAGTTGCCGCCATTGCAAACGCCGATCGAGTTGGCTGATCGGACGGGCTAAGAACTCGTCAACTCTCTGCTCTGCTGCCACTCGCTTGCATGCCGTTACGGGTGAACCTACATCTGCGTCGCGAACTGAATGAGTAAGACATATCTATTGGCTGATCCGGAGAGTAGGTAGGACGCAATGCGGTTGTAGGTCGCGAACGTGCTAGCGATAGAAAGGCGGCAGATCTTTGGGCTTCGAGGGCTTCTGACTGTGTCAATATAATACAAGCAGCAACCGCGGAATGTTGTTGAAGGTGCGCGCCTGCTGTTCTTGTATGGCCCTCGGCTTAGCCTCCAAGTAAGTCTGGACCACGCCCGACTTCACCCGACAAATGGAGAATGTGTGGGGAAACTCGGGGCTGACTCCACACGCATCATCTCATTCCCATGGCCACCCGTGTCGTCACATCGGCAGACGAGATCCAGAAGTCGTGGCTGACGGGCCTGCAATCAATAAATCTCCATTCGCTATCGCTCGCAAACCCTTGCGGATCGCAATACTGCTATGCACGCTCCAAACGCCATACTGCATCCCGCTAGTTAGACAGGGTAGGGAACAGCTCCCTCACAACGCCGCTCAATGCTTGCGCGCCATCAAGACATCCCGTGTCATTTCAGGCTCCCACCTTCACTCCCCTTCCCATCTGCCTCCCCAGCGATCTCGAGACACCTGATAGCGAGCTGCACGACCTCGCCCTCGCCAGCATCACTACCTTCCACCTCTCCGTCATCGCCGGAGTCGACGCTCTTCTCGGAGATCTCGCGTACCATCTGCATTACGTCTTGGCTGTTGTTAATGATATCTAGTAATTTCGGGTCGCCGCTTTCGAGGAGCTGGAGGAGAGTCCAGATCGCGATGTGCTGGAATGTGGCGTCGCCTGAGGCGAGGAAGCGGGCGAGGTAGCCATGAATGCCGCCTGAGGGCTTGTCCCATGAGGAGAGGAAGAGTGTGTAGTCGCCGACTGTGCGTGGTAAGTAGGTGCTCTCACATGAAGTCAATATCCTTCAACACACCTTTGCTGCTCAGGTTTCCCAACGCCGCAGCGCTGTTGCCCTGTACCTCAATGCTCTCACTCTCCGTCAGCGGGATCAGCACATCGAACACGCCAAGATCAAGCAGTGTCGACTTCAGCTCGTCCGACAAAGCAAGCACGGCAATCGCAGCAGTCATCTCGCTCTGCACCGTCAACGGTACGCTAAGTACCAACTCCTTGCACTTCTGCACCGCCCCTGCGTCCAGCACAAGCTGCTTGTTCTTATCCGACGAAGCGGCCAGGTTCCGCAAAGTCGAGATGGCATGGCACTGGATCTCCTCATTCTCCGTCGAGCCCAGTAGCTCCACGAGTGGTCGAAGGAAGCCCGCGTCGATTATCGGCGACTCGTTCATAGGGTGTATGCTGATGTTTCGTATGCATGCGACCGCTGATAGTATCAGTGGCAGGTAGCTAGACTGCAAAAGCTGTAGTAATGGCTTAAGACCGTCCGCCCGCACGATGTCGAGCTGGTACTTTTCGTCGCTTGCCAAGTTCCGCAATGCAAGCGCTGCTTGACATTGCACTTTCGGCGCCTGGCCTCGCATCAGAGCAACGAGACTCTGTACCAGTTTGGTCTCCGTCTGCGCCAGCCGTTTCCGATTCGCCGAATCCACTGCGATATTACTCAAAGCAGTGGTGCAATAGTATTGCACATCCGTGTCCTGACTGCCGAGCAAGCTGACCAGTACTGGTATGGCGCCCGCGGAGACAAGCTGCTGCCGATTGTCGTCCGAGTGGGTCATGTTGAGCAGAGCGCCAGTAGCGTTCCGTTGTACTCGCATGTCCTTGCTCTTTGCCAATCTTGTGAGCGGCGCCAGTGCGCCTGATACAGCTATACGCGCCTTGTTCTCCTCATGTGTTGCCAAGTTTGTGATACAACCCACTGCATTACACTGGACCTCCACATTTGATGAGTTCATTTGCCGAATCAGCGGGGTGAGACCACCAAGGGAGACGATAAGGACTTTGTTCTGGGCTGGCCTGATGTCAGCTGGGTTTTGGAGCGGCGAGAGCAATTGACTGACCATCTACAGCAAGGTTGCCCAATGCAGCTGAGGCAGCCCGCTGGACCTCAATGTCTGGACTCTCTAGCAAGAAGAGAATTGGTTCGAGAGTTGCGCGGTCGACGGGTCGGACATCTGCAGGTGTTGTATGAGCATCCGGCCTCTTTCCTCCAACAATCATATGAATCAACATACCTCGCTCGGTGATCTCGGCAAACGTCAAGCTCGCGCTGCGCTGCAGGTCGATGTTGTTACTGTACACCAGCGTGCTGAGTGCATTCAGTGGCTCGCCCGAGAAGAAGTCGGTCTCTGCTCTCTGTAAAGCACCACGGGTATCAGCGCGTGTCTCAACATATATAGCTGCCTTGCGCAGCCCGAGCTCCTCTGTCTGTGCGCATGTAGTCTCATGATTGGAGTGAATTACATTCTCGAGGTAGTTGAGCAGGTCCGCGACTGCTTCGCGCTCCGAGTCGGCGAGGACATTGTCGTAGTCGACTTTTGAGCGGCCTAGTGGAGAGGTATTATGTTAGCTTGAAGCTGTGTGAGTGCACTGATTGCAATGAATGCACTCACTTCCGCAGCACCCGAACAGCCTTCCACAGAAATTACTCATCGCCACCCGGCTCGCATGGGCGTTGCAGTGTTGTAGACACTCAAGTATGTGCCGTGGCTTGAATTGCGGAGCGTGTGGTGTTGTGTATGAGCTTCAAGCTCAGGGTAGGCGCTACCGCTTGGTGATTAGATGCATGTGGCCTTTGGGCGCGTCGTTGTGTGTTCGCGGATGCTGCTCCGACTACACAAGTACAAATGTACTGAGCCAGTAGATGCTGGTGAGTGTCGTAGCCTGATGTGCCAACTTGAGACGTCTTGAAGCTCATTGAAGCTGCAGTCTTCCAGTGAATCTCGCTTAGCGGCAAACCTGCCAGTCAGGGTTAGGGTCTGGGGTCGCGGTTGCCAAATAATACTCTCGAAGCATCATCCAACCGCAATGCTTTCTCTGATGTACCGCATGGCGTGCGAAGCGACGATGCGTCCCCGAGGATCAGTCGATGGTTGCGAGATTGTAGCCTCGAACACTGGGACTTCGATCGCGCGGCATATACTTTCAAGGCATTTCACAATCGAATTCCAACTTTATGGTGAACGCAGAATCCGACCTGCACTGTGTCGCCCTATTTACTTCGCGATCAAACGGGCTGAGTTGGCGTGAGATTAGGTGATGCAGGAAGATGCTCTCATGTATTTACATTGCCCATTGCCGCTATTGCAGAGCGGCACAATGGGCCCTAGTCCATGGTATGAACAAGTCTTGCTTCTATCAATAATGTGCGTCTGCTCGGACTTGCCAGCCCAAGTCGCTACACGAACTCATGAGTGTCGAATCGAGTGGACGCTGTGAGGAAAGGTGTCGGGGAAGACTTTTCTTGCATCTCCTATAGGAACACTATGTGATCCAGAAGGTATTGTTGGAGGAGTATCCGCAGGTCCACTACGCAGTATGTACAGGACCGCAATATTGAAGCTACCGAGATAGCGCTGAGGTAGATTTGCTTCGTCATGAATCAGCTGATCCTCCATCGAATAACTTGATCACATATGATCCGATGCTTTGATAAATGCCGCATCAATCACTCATTGCTCATCATCAGCACGCAGATGGCCTCGTGCTTGGCGATGCAGTCTACTGCCTTGGCGGCGTTGACGGAATAGCTGATCATCGGAGTCGGTGGACGGTGCAGGCGTTGTATGGCCGGCGCTGTCGTTGAGAGACATACGTATAGGTCCATAGCATGGTGAACATCGTTCATGAGAGCCAAGCAAGCGAAGCATTGCAGCTGTTGGACGGTCTATCGAGAGAAAGTGTGCTAGACTATGTGATGACTTTGTCGAACGGAAGCAGAGCATCGCGAACTCTGTGAACTCCGCGTGATGGACCTTCTCGCATATTATTACATGGACTCGGCTTCACATGTCAAGTCCGTGATGGCGGTCCCGAAACCATACATCCTCCCAGCCAGTACCGCCGCACAGTCAGAGTGGCTCCGAAGCTAGACCGCCGCACAGTGTGCTGCCGCCTTGATGTGACGCACAAGGTGCATTGCGTGAGAGCCTGCAGCAGCCTGCCCCGCATCATCTGGAGTGCTCCTCCGGGCCAGTGAGCAGAGGGGAGCATCGATAGCTTTTGGTAGCGCATCTGGCTCCATACTCCGTTCACACGTCAACCACACACCGCGATCTCCATACCAAGCCAATGAGGCTGTGTCCTTGGCGGTGGTAGCTCTAGAGCTCTCTGCAGCCGCTGTACTCTTTCCAGGCCTGTCGAGACCATCATCTTTCACCATGACTGCTCCTGCCATTTGCAAGCCCATCACCTTCCCACAGCAGTGTCAATAACAACACGCCCGCCGCGCTTGCCCTGTCTAGCTCGCACAATATCGCAGCGCACCATCCCATCAGCGAGTCAAGCACACAATTCTTATCGACCCCACGTCCCGCACACGCGCTAGCTTTCCGCCGAGCGACAAGCCCGCGCATAGCAAAGGGCCTTGCACTACATGGCTGCAAACGACATTCACCGTCAACTCCGCTCTCTGCGTGTCAACACGGCACGCAAGAAACGCGATCCCTTCGCCACGGGATTTGAGGATGAGGTGGACGAGCGCAGAAGGAACAAGAGCCAGACCCAGGCCGCTTCGCAAACTGCGAATGCGACCGCGCAGCAGGAGAAGGAACAATCCATAAGCACCACTGTCAAGCCTGTTCGTGCATCCAGCATCCGCGACAGCGAGCATGAGTTCTTAGACGCGAAGCCCAAGAAGCCCAGTACAGATCGCGGGCCAAGTCCTGCAGTGCCGCGCTTGCCGCTGCCAGACTCGGCTGTTCATCGGTCCTCTATTGACAAAGCTTTGTCGAACGGTAGGACCGCACGTGGTGCTCGAGCTCAGGCGGGAGGCATTCTTGCATATCTGGACGACAGCGAGGACGAGGAGGCACTTGCACCACCGCCGGCCCGGCGCGATCGTCGGCCAAGCCCTGCACCTCGAGGCGGCAATTCGCCAGACTCTGAACTGGGTAGAGATAGGCGCTCTTCGACGCCGCGTGGTGAGAGAGAAGGCTCCATAGTGAAGGGAGGACCGCCACCAAAGAATACTGTAGCATCACCATTCGCAGGAACGAAGTATTTGCAGGACAGTGACAGCGACGAAGAGGCCGTCACATCTCGCAACAACAGCA